>JAJPUD010008435.1:8037-23741 GCA_023553655.1 Myrmecobius fasciatus | reverse complement strand
CAAAGTAACTCCTAATTATTGCTCTAATTTCCTCTTCATTGGAGGAAAGTTCTCCCTTATCATTCTTGAGACTAACAATTTGATTATCTTCTTTCCTTTTTCTTATCAAATTAACTAAAGGCTTATCTATTTTGTTAGTTTTTTTCATAGAACCAACTCTTAGTTTTATTTATTAATTCAATAGTTTTCTTATTTTCAATTTTATTAATTTCTCCTTTTACTTTTAGAATTTCCAATTTGGTATTTAATTGAGGGTTTTTAATTTGTTCTTTTTCTAGTTTTTTTTAATAATAAGCCCAATTCATTGATCTTTTCTTTCTCTATTCTATGCAAGTAAGCATCTAGAGATATAAAATTGCCCCTTATAACCGCTTTAGCCGTATCCCACAAATTTTGGTATGTTGTCTCCTTATTTACATTCTCCTGGATGAAATTTTTGATTGTGTCTATGATTTGCTCTTTCATCCATTCATTCTTCAGGATTAGATTATTTAATTTCCAATTAACTTTTGGTTTATTTTCTCCTGGCCTTATATTGCATAATAAAAATTTGTAAGAAACATAAAAAAACCCTGACCCTAGAAAGCAAGTATGGCAACAAGGGGAAATCAAGGCACAAACTCAAAAGAGTACAACAATGTCAAAATACTTACATGTGAAGCCTGAAAGTATCAAGCCCCACAAAAAAAGTTAAAAAAAAAAGATTTTAAAAT
Organism: Myrmecobius fasciatus; assembly: GCA_023553655.1. Taxonomy (NCBI): domain Eukaryota; kingdom Metazoa; phylum Chordata; class Mammalia; order Dasyuromorphia; family Myrmecobiidae; genus Myrmecobius; species Myrmecobius fasciatus. The sequence goes on along the minus strand of JAJPUD010008435.1, from coordinate 23,028 downwards.
TCAAGTAAGAGAGGTAGTGAAAAAAAAGAGAAAATAAACGAGATTTATGCAGGAGAATTATGAAAAAAAGACTCAACAGTGTGGAAATGGTAGCACAAAAATTGAGTAAAGAAAATAATTCTTTAAAAATATGATTGGCGAAATGGAAAAAAAAATCCACTGAAGAAAACAACTCTCTCTCTTTTTTTAAAATAGCTTTTTATTTTCAAAATCTATGCAAATATAGTTTTCATCATTCAATCTTGTAAAACCTTGTGTTCCAAAATTGTTCTCTATCTCTTCCTTCTACCCCTTCCCTTAGATAGCAAGTAATCCAATATATGTAAAACACGTATAATTCTTCTATATATTTCCATAATTATCATGCTGCACAAGAACAGTCAGATCAAATTCTGATGGACATGGCTCTTTCCAACAAAAGAGATGATTCAGATCAGTTTCAATAATCTTGTGATGAAGAGAGCCATCTACACCCAGAGAGAGGACTGTGGGAACTGTGCATGGAACACAACAGCATTTTCACTTTTTCTGTTGTTTGCTTTCATTTTGTTTTCTTTCTCAGTTTTTGTTTTCCTTCTTGATTCAATTTTTCTTGTGCAGCAAGATAACTGTATAAATTTGTATACATATATTGAATTTAACATATATTTAAACATATTTAACATGTATTGGATTACCTGCCAGGTAGAGGACAGGGTAGGGGTAAGGAGGGGAAAATATGGAACACAAGGTTTCGTAAGAGTCAGTGTTTAAAATTACCCATGTGTGTGTTTTGTAAATAAAAAAGCTTTAAAAAAATTACCTTAAAAAAATCAGATCTGGGGCAGCTAGGTGGCACAGTGGATAGAGCACCAGCCCTGAAGTTAGGAGGACCTGAGTTCAAATCTGGTCTCAGACACTTAACATTCCCTAGCTGTGTGACCCTGGGCAAGTCATTTAACCCCAATTGCCTCAGCAAAAAGCAAAAAAAAAAAAATCACATCAAAAAGGAAAAAAAATGAGAAAGAAAATAAAAAGCAAGCAAATAATAACAAAAGTGAAAATACTATGTTGTGATCTACATTCAGTCCCCAAAGTCCTCTTTCTGGATGCAGACGGCTCTCTCCATCAAAAGTCTATTGGAATTGGCCTTAAATCACTTCATTGTTGAAAAGAGCCACATTCAACAGATTTGATCATCACATAATCTTTTTGTCATTCTGTACAATTTTCTCTAGGTTCTACTAACTTCACTTAACATTTATTCATTTTGCAACTCTGTCCAGGTTTTCTTGAAATCATCCTGCTGATAAGGAACATCTCTCTTAAAAATAGAATTGATGAAGTGGAAAAAGAGGTACAAAAGTTTTGTCAATTGAAGAAAATAATTCCTTAAAAATTAGAATTAAGCAAGTGAAAGCTAAGGACTATATGAGACATCAAAAATAAATCATACAAAATCAAAGGAATAAAAAAGTAGAAAAAAATGTAAAATGTCTCATCGAAAAAACAACTGACCAGAAAAATAGATCCAGAAGACAGAAGAATTATTAGACTACCTGAAAGCCATGATCAAGAAAAAAACCTAGACGCACCATTCAAGAATTTATCAAGAAAAACTGCCTTGGTATCTTAGGACCAGAAGGTAAAATAGTCATTGAAAAAATCCAATATTCACCTCTTGGAAGAGATCCCCAAATGAAAACTCCAAGGAATATGGAGGCCAAATTCCAGAATTATCAAGTCAAGGAGAAAATACTGCAAGCATTCAGGAGGAAATAGTTCAAGTCTGGTGGAGCCACAGTCAGAATTAAAGAGTACTTAACAGGTTCTTCCATAAAGAATTGGAGAGCTTGGAATATGAGTTTGGATTACAATCAAGAATCAACTACCAAGCAAAATCGAGCATTATCTTTCAGGAGTAAAGAAGAATATTCAATGGAATAGGGGGCTTTCAAACTTTTTTGATAAAAAGACCAGAGCCAAGAAGAAAAATTGATCTTCAAATACAAGACTCAAGAGACACATAAAAAGGTAAAAAGGGAAAGAAAAAAAAGTTATTCAATACAATTAAACTGTTTATATTCCTACATGAAAAAATGATACTTGTAACTCTTGAGAATTTTATCTCTATTAGGGAAGTATACATAAACAGAGTGTATAAATATAAGATAACTTTGATGTGATTATATTAAAAAACTTAAGGGTTGAAAAAACATTATACTGGGAGAAGAGGGAAAGGCAAGGCAGAATAGGGTAACCTGTATCATATGAAGAAGGTGCAAAAGACCAATTTCAGTAAAGGAAAGGAAAGTAGGGAATGAACATTATTTGAAACTTACTCATTGGATTTGGCTTTAAGAGGGAATAGCATATATACTCAATTAGATATAGAAATTTATCATATCATATTGGTAAAGTAGGAGAGGAGAGGGTAAAGAAAAGGCAAGTATTACTATAGCTAGAGTTAATATAATAAAATGACAGTTCTACTTAAATTATTTTATTTATTCAGTGTCATACAAATCTACCAAAAATTATTTTATGGTGCTAGAAAAAATAATAAAATTCATCTGGAAGGACAAAAGTTCAAGAATGCCAAGGGAATTAATGCAAAAAAAAATGCAAAGGAAAATGGTATAGCTATAACAGATCTAAAAGTATAATATAAAGTGACAATTTTCAAAACTATTTGTTACTGCAGCAACAAGATTATGTAATAACCAACTGTGATGGACTTGGCTCTTTTCAACAATGAGGTGATTCAAGGCAATTCCAATAGATTTGTGATGGAAAGAGCCAACTGCATCCAGAGAGAGGATTATGGAGACTGAATGTGAATCAAAGAAAAGTATTTTCACTTTTTGTTGTTGTTGTTGTTTGTTTGTTTGCTTGTTTTTTTTTTCTCATGGTTTTTTTTCCCTTTTGATATGATTTTTCTTGCAAAGCATGACAAACACAGAAATATGTTTAGAAGAATTTCACATATTTAACATATATCAAATTGCTTCTGTCTAAGGGAGGTGGGGAGGAAGGGAGAAAAATTTGGAACACAAGGTTTTGCAAAGGTCAATGCTGGAAACTATCTTTGCATGTATTTGGAAAATAAACATAATATTAAAAACTATTTGGTACTGCTAAGAAACAGAGTGGTAGATTAGTTTAATAGATTTAGCTACACAAGACACAGTAGTAAATGGCTATAGTAATTTACTATTTGGTAAACCAAAAGACTCCAGGTTCTGGGATAAAAACTTACCATTTGACAAAATTTCTGGGAAAACAAGAAAATAGTATTGCAGAAACTAGGCATAGATCAACATCTTACACTTGAAATGGGTTGAAATAGGTACATGATTTGGACATAAAGGGTGATGCCATAAGCAAATTAGAAGAGCAATGAATAGTTTACCTTTCAGATCTATGGAAAAGGGAAGAGTTTATGACCAAACAAAAGACAGAGAAATTATAAAATGCAAATTTGATCATTTTGATTACATTAAATTAAATTTTTTTTTTTTGCAAAAACAAAGCTAGTGCAACCAAGATTGAAGAAAAACAGAAAACTGGGAAACAATTTTTGCAGCTGGTGTTTCTGATAAAGCACTCATTTCTCAAAAATATAAAAAAAAAACAAATTAAATTTATAAGAATACAAGTCATTTCAAAATTGAGGAATGGTCAAAAGATATGAATAAGCAATTTTCAGATAAAGAAATTAAAGTTACTTTAGTCATATGAAAATGCTCTGAATCATTATTGATGTAAAAATGGAAATTTAAAGAATTCTGACATAAACACCTCATACCTATCAGATTGGCTAAAATGAAAGAAAAAGAAAATGATAAATGTTGGAGAGGATATGGGAATACTGGAACACTGATGCATTGTTGATGGAGTTGTGAACTTATCCAACCATTCTAGAGAGCAATTTGAAACTATGCCCAAAGAGTAATCAAACTGTTCATATCATTTGATCCAGCAATACCACTATCAGGTCTGTATCCCAAAGATATTATAAAAAAAAAGGATAAGCACTCAGACATACAAAAATATATAGCAAGTTTTTTTGGTAGTTGTTAAAAAGAGGAAATTGAGGGGGTGCTGGTCAGTTAGGAATGGCTGAAGAAGTTGTAGTATGTGTATGTAATATAATACTACTTGTATAAGATAGGATAAGTAGGCTCATTTCAGAAACAACCTAGGAACTTATATGAATGGATGCTGAGTGAAGTGAGCAGAACCAAGAGAACAGGTACACAGGATCAGCAATATTGTGTAAGGATCAATTATGACAGACAGCTCTTCTCAGCAATGCAATAATCAAAGACAATTGCAAGGCATTCATGATTCTGACAACATCTGGAGTCTGAGTCCAGATCAAAGCATACTATCTTCACTATTTTGTTATTTTTTTGTTTTTTTTCTTTGTCATGGTTTCCCCCTTTTTTCTGAGTCTGCTTTCATAACATGAGTGTACATGTATAACTCATATTAGATTTTTTGCTGTCTTTGAAAGGGAGGAGGAATGGAGGAAGGAAGAAATTTTAGAAGTCAAAGTCTTGTAAAGATGAATGTTGAAAGCTATGTAATTGAAAAAAAAATAAAATGTTTCATAAAAAAGAAAAAGAATTTAGTTAAGCCATATGTTAGAAGTGGTAGGAAGATACACATATAATAGAAGAATGTAAAGATGAATATCTACATCTAGAAGAATCATATCCAAGAGAAGAGAGGAATGATATTCAACAGAGCAGCATCAGACCAATGTGGAAATGGGCCTCTTGGAGACATTATGATGACATCACCAGAAAATGTGCATCACATCACATGCATACATTGTCCCATAACCTACATATTCTCTATGTGTTTATCTCTTTAAATGTGTCTGATAACTTGTATTCATTTCATGGGTCTCTCCATTTATGTTTGTTATGTATATGCACTCTTCCCTCAGATATTCTTTGTATTTAAATGAATGAATAAAAAAATCATTTATTAAACTCTTAATATGTGTCAGCCTAGTAAACTTGATAAATTATAAGGATACAAATCCAAACAAGTAAGACAGCCCCTGTTCTTAAAGGAACTTACTACTTATTGATAGAAGAAATATAAAATACATAGAAGATTGGTAGCCAGAGAGCAATATTTTTGACAAGGACATCATAGGTAAGAATTATTGGGCATTTTATTGACGAGTCCTTTTTCAAGAATGATCTTGTTGTTTTCATTACTGTTCTAATAGTTGGAGTTGGAAAATTTGTTGGAGAAAGCATTCTATATTTATGAAGGAAATATAGAATTTTTACATTTTTCTTATCACATCATTTCATCAAACATATTTTCTTTGAAGTAAAGTTGCTCTTGGGCTGTTATAGGTAAATCCATAGATGGAGAATCAAGAGTTATGATCTTAGATAAAGAAAACTCACCGTAAGCATGGAGTAGCCATTCTTTGAGTTATCTACTTTATGAAAGTTGTAGGGTGCCTCGTGCTACATATAATTCTTAAATTATCAATTCAATTGCATTCCACAGTCATGAAAGTACCCACTCTCTGCAAAGAAAGCATGCTTGTGAATAATATTTGATATCAAGGTCTGAAAGAGTTTTCTCAGACTTTTCTCCCTATCATGCACATGGACCCTAGATTGATTTTTAAATTATGTTATTACTCTTTTCCTTAATATTCAATGGCTTTCCAATGCACAAAGTACAAAGTTCAAAATTTCTAGCATATCTTTTCATACTTATTTTCCACTGTATCATTGTTCCCCTACTTGAACCTTTAATTTTAACACAAGTGGTCTTCTTATTATCTACAAATATGCCTTTGTTTTGACAATCCTTAGCTTTTGGGCTCAATTGTCATGAAACATAATAATACTTGTTTCTCTTTGACACAACAGATTACAAATATTTCTTTTTCATTATACTTTGGTAAACAGGGAAGGCATAATAATGTCTTCAACATATACCTCCTAATGAACAAAATGACCTTTAAGGTCTTGTCTAACTCTAAAAATGTGCAATTGATGACCTTGGACTACCTAGTATCAATTCTCCCTAAGCCTATACATATTTATTTATATATAAATCTTCCTGTGAGATGTCATGTATTATTATTGTCATTTTTTTCTTGAAGATATAGATACTAGATAACTCTACTTTTACCAATATGACAACCAAAGACAAGAATCATTGCTTTCATTCAAAGAACTGAAGGATTTTGGGAAAATACAGTGTGAAGATCTTATTGCATGCCCTTGCTTCCTGAGTGTGTCCTTTGTTCCATGACCAAATTCCATGGTTCTTTAAAGATAGGATAAAACTTATACTTTAGAACATAGATATGCATAGTCCATGGGATGAGAGTACTGGCATTCTGGGTTAACATTCTTTTTCAATTTTCTCTTGTCTTGGGCAGTATCCAAAGAAAATGTTCCCCCCCAGATGCATATGGTGGCAAAACCTGACCTTGCACGAGGCACTCCTAGCCAAAGAGAGAACAAAAATGGTGATGTCATGTACTGTGAACTGGATCTGCGATAGACATATCTCATCCTTTATAACTGAATTCAATACTTTGTTGATAGAAAATATTCCTTAACAATAAGTATCTCCATGAAAATTTTTGTTGTTTAGTCATTTTTTATCTGTGTCCAACTCTTTGTGACTCCATTTGGTGTTTACTTGGTAAAGATACTGGATTGACTTAACATTTCCTTCTCCAGTTCATTTTACAGATGGGGAAACTGAGGTAAACAGGATTTTGCCCAAGGTCACATAGCTAATAAGTACCTGAGACCAGGTTTGAATTCAGGAAGATGAATCCTTTTTACTCCAGGCCTGGCATACTATCCACTCTGCTGCCTCCCTGCCCTTATGACAATTAATCATCCCAAGTGGATCCATATCTTCTAGTACAGTTTCTTTGGTTGAAATGGTATAGGTGCAAATAATATATACTCATTGGTGACACAGTAGTATCTAAGAAAATCATAGTCTTAGAGTTGGAAGACCCATAAGAAATCATATTACTCATGTTATATTTGAAAATGAATCTTCTCTACAATTTCCTTGGCAGCTATAGTATCTGCCTGAAGACAGCCATTAATAGTAAATTTGCCACAGTCTGAGGTAGCCCAGGCAATTTTTTGACAGCTCTAATTGTAAGCAAAATTTACTATGTACGGAATATAAAGCTGATTCTCATATTTCATTGCCTCTGTTTCTGTCTTTTATGACTAAATAAAACAAGTGTGCTGAAATCTGTATTTGGAAATCAAGGGGGGAAATAACACTCCTATACAAAAGGGGTACAATACTACACATACTAAATTGACTTTGTCAACCATCTGTTTCTAATAGATAACACACAGGAATTCCAAGTTAATTATCCCCAATTAGTACTATAGTCTAGGTCTAAGAAGAGATATGATCATAAGCACAAGAGAACAAAGGTAGATGAAACCTTTTGTCCAAATGTACCAGTAAGAGATCAGCATCTGTTAGGTACCTTTAGAATACACCAATCATAGCATATAAAGAATGATGCATACAAAGCTTGATAGACAAGTTTTGCTGTCAGAGGTTGCACTTAAGAATATCTCCCACTAGCTGTGAAATTATCTGGAGAGCAATTTGGAATCATGCCCGAAAGACTATAAAACTGCATACCTTTTGATCCAGCAGTTTTTCTACTGGGTCTGTATACCAAGAGATCATAAATGAGGGAAAAGGACCCACATGTGCAAAAATGTTTGTAGCAGTACTTTTTTGGAGTGGCAGGAAATTGGAAACTGAGCTTCTCAGTTGGGGAATAGGTGAATAAATTAATGGAATGTTGTTGTTCTATAAGAAATGATAAGAAAGATAACTTCAGAAAAGCCTGAAAAGACTTACAGAAACTGGTGCTGATTGAAGTGAGCTGAACCAAGAGAACATTGTACACAGTAATAAGGTTATGTATTGATACAACTGTGATGAACTTGGCTCTTTTCAACAATGAAGTGATTCCAGGCAATTCCAATAGACTTATGATGGAAAGTGCCATCCATATCTAGAGAGAGAACCATGGAGACTGAATGTGGATTGAAAGATAGTATTTTCATCTTTTTGTTTTTTTGGTTGTTGATGTTTGTTTGCTTGTTTCTTTTTTCCCCCTTTTGTTTTTCTACCTTTTGATCTGATTTTTTTTTCTGCCCAGCATGATGAATATGGAAAAATGTTTAGAAGAACTGCACATGTTTAACTTATATAGGATTTCTTGCTATTTTGGGAAGAAGGGAGGAGGAAGGAGAGGGAGAAAATTTGTAACACCAAGTTTTGCAAAGGTGAGTATTGGAAATTGTCTTTGCATGTGTTTTGAAAATATAAAATACTATTATTTTTTTTAAATTAAAAAGAAATTACAAAAAAGGAATATTGTGCCTAGAACCAGGGGGGAAAAAAACTATCCCCCACCTGCTGAAGAGCCAGAGTGTTCAGACTACATAATGATCTAATCTCTCTTCTACATGAGAAATCTACAAAACTGATGATCTGTGTCCTTAATTTTTTTCCAGTTAATTCCACTTTCTTCTATACTTAGGGTTTGTTTCAGCCTAGACCACCTACCTTAATATTACCCATATAGAATTCACTGTAGAATCTGCTTTTGGGAGAAAGGAATATTGACACATGTGGAGATGGAATTTCATGTGTTTTTAAGACTTCTTGCTTTAGCACAGTTTGGACTTTTCCTGCATTCTCATTTAACAATGAAATACTTCTTCATTCACAACATACTGTGAAGGGAAGGCCCTGGATATAGTTCCTTTTCCCCAAAAATTTTAGGCCATTTGATAATGAGAAAAGTGCGTGGGGTTCTCCTTTTCAACTGTATTTTTCTGTTCTAGTTACAGAGAATGGAGTCTTTCAGACTTCTGTCTCTTGCTGTGACATGGTCTCCAATTCTTTTACTGTCCTAGTCACCTTCTTCTGAATGATCCTTAGGTTTTCAATAGCCTTTCTAAGATGTGGCATCCAGAGCTGAATAAAATACTTCAGATGTAGACAGAGTATAGTGACACTACTAGTTCCCTTATTCTAGAAATTATACCTCTGGTATTATAAACTAAGTCCATATTAGATTTTTCCCCCCGGTAACTATATCACATTATATCAGTACACATAGTGTACTGATACTGCCTGCATTCAGTTTAGAGTAACTCATATCCTAGATTTTTCTCTTATGTATAGTCAAATTGTGTGTTGTTTTGTTTTAATTTCAATGTGAAGATGGTAATATCTCTCTTCACCTGCCTGACTCAAAACTCACCGATAACCTGTCTTTCAATAATGGATATTTCCCAAAGAAAGAACTTCTCTTAAACACATCACACAAAAACATGGCTCTCGATTTCCTGAAGACAAGGGCTATCCAAACTAAATTAGTTAGAGAAGTATAGAGTTGTGCCTTAAAGTTCAATTCACAATGGCCAAGAAAAGTCAATTTTTACTGTCTGTGCTCTCTACCTCCAGAGAAAGAACTAATGAAGTCTGCAGATCTAAGCAAACTTTTTTTCACTTTCTTTTTCTTAGTGCATGTGTGTGTGTGTTTTCTTTTGCAACATGGTTAATACAGACATGCTTTGCATGACTTCACATGTATGATCAATATACTATTTCCTTCTCATAAAGTAAAATAGGGATGGGAGAGAGAGAAAATTTATAACTCAATATTTTAAAATGTAATTGAGAAATATTTGATGAAATAAATAAAACAATATTTTAAAAATATTCCCTATGTCAAACTGTTATTACCCCTTCTCTCTCCATAGGAGGGGATACTATACAGAGTTCACCAATAAGGGAGCTGTTACTTTGGGAAAGTAGGCCCCTACAATTATTTTTCACAACACATAGGGAAGATTTTTTTTTTCACATTTTGGAAAAGGTTTAGGAATCTTAGTTTATTTCAAATTTAATATTTGTAGTCTTACCACTCGAGTTCTTTTTTCTTGCAGCAGATGGGGGAAGTCTTTTTTTTCATGGTTCTAGACATATTATCTTTTTATTTTTTTAATTTTTAAAATTTAATAATACTTTATATTTTCCAAATACATACAAAAATAGTTTTCAACACTCACCTTTGCAAAACTTTATGTTCCAAATTTTTCTCCTTATCTTCCCTTCTTCACAAGATGGGAATTGGTATCAGCTCATTTTGGAAAGACTAGTGCCTCATAGACTAACATTGTGCCAATCTAAATGGAGCTAGGAAGACTTGACTACAGGCAAAGGCCTAAGATCATTTGAATACTATATCAAATGCTAAAAGGACCCAGGCCTAGGCTACCAGGGCTGACCAAGAGACAAATGTATGTTTTATGTGAGGAATACTTATTATATGAAACTTCATCTTGATAGTGTATTTAATAGAACAAGTGTATTAAAATGCCCGAGTATGAGGGCACTATTGAACTTGTGACAAAAATGAATTAGTTCAGTCCTTAGGTACCTAGATCTCTGTCACGAACTCTATATCATTACTTCTTTCTCTCCCACTTAAGTTCTATGGTTTTTGAAGATAGAATATCATGACATTGACAATTTCTATTATGTAGAGGCCATAACCAAAGTATAGCTATTGATAACTAATTTCATTTTTCCCCATGCTCTTTATATAAATTCTTATCCCTATCTGATTTAATCTTACCAGTTTCAGGATTTTTTCCTCCTATGTCTTTCCTTTCTATTGCACCATCTTGAACATGTGCAGCCTGACTGGAACATTTTAGTTTTCAAAATTCCATACAACAGCCTTTAACTAAATTTACTCTCAATACTATATGCATATATTGAACATTTTTAGTAAACATGTGTGATTTCCTAGTTATGGGGTCAAAAGTTTAAGTCTGAAATCAAGAAAGTTTTGAAAAGAAAGAAATAAAAACTCATTAAACCCATAAGGAAGAACTGCCTGCTAATAGCTATATGAGAATAAATACACATGTGTACATTCATAAACATATATATATATATACATATATATATATATATGTGCATAGCTGTACCCATTTTTGTCTCTGTCTCTCTGCTTCTCTGTCTCAGTCTCTCTTGTGGATCTATATTTACATTTCTCTATAGTGCTTTCATTTATGTTCCATCCTGTTGTAGCTGAAATGACACAGATTCAATCTAAAGTCAAATTCAGAATCCAATGAAATATTTCTTCTGTGTCTCCAAATACTGCTTTAGTGACAAAGTTTTCCCACACTTCAGCTGCCAATTGCCCTCATGATTTGTTTGATTTTTTCCCCCATTATCATAAACAGAAAGAGTTAGATGTCCTTTACATTCACCATTTTATTTAGGTAATCACACTGAAATAGAAGCTCATTTATTCTAAAAAGATACTTCTACCAAGTATTTGTATTATGTTTTTCATATTGAATTATAAAATTAAAATTCTTGTTTACTTATCAAAGGGAGTAGAATTGAATTTGGGTTGTCAAAATTGTCTTTTAAATCCTATTAGAAATATTAAGTTGGTCTTGAATTTAGTCATTTTGTTAATAATAATAATAATAATAATAAGTTGAGGGACTGGAAGGAGATGGTAAATGGTTTTTCCTCACTGAGTAACAATGCTCCTCTAGAGCAGCATACTTGATATTAATGGGAACTACCTGGAGGGCTAATCCCCTTTGCAACTGAACACAAGAGAAACTATCCATTTTTCTCCTTATAGTCTTCCAACACTTAACTAGTATCTATTTTCAATTTCTAATTTCTAATTTCAAAAATTAAGAATTCTGGCAGCTGGGGCAAATTCTTTTGCATGGAAAGAGGCAGGTATAATTCAGAGGGCATTACGCTTCAGAAAGGTAAATTCTTACTAAGAAATACAGGTGGGACAAGCTATAGGGAGAAAGGAAGAAAATTTAAGGAAAATAATGCTGGTACTCTCCTGACAGAAGGTAGATGTCTTGAGACATATGTACAGCAAGCATAAGGGCTACCATGAGAAAGAAATTCACTTCCTAATTGTTGGCATCCTGTGATAAACCCCATGGCACTAACATACTGGGGATAACTCTACTACTTTCCCTCGTATTCAGTCCTTCTAACTTCTCTCTCCTCTCCCCCCAAAACATGGGGTTCCAGGACTTTCTCCATATAGTCTACCAAATGTTGGATAATAGGAGCTGACCCCCAAAATATATTGGGGTCCCAGGCCTGTATTGCAAGATAGATTATGTCCAAATCTAGAGGCAAAGATTTTATTACACTGCTGAGAGCCAGCAAACTTCCAAAAGGGATTTTTTAGCAATGAACAAAGGGAAAGACTTGACCAAGTTCCCTAGAGAAACTCCATTAACAAGAAAGAAGATACCACAAGGCAGGCAAGTTCCTAGCAATGCCAAAAGATAGATGAAATTACTAAAGAAATCAGAGGGGGATTATGCCATTGATTGACAGACTAATTATGAAATGAGTTAGTGGAGAAGTGGGATACCTCTAGGTCCTTTTAAAGGAGAAAAATAAACTCAGACATCTATAGTTTGGCCTTCAGATTTGATACAGGGAATATGTTAACATCTCAAAGCAAGAAATCCACAAGACATTCAACAAGGGCTTACTGCAAAAAAAGCCCACTTAAAGGCAACAAAAGTCTTACTTAAAAAGAAAAGGTCTACTTTAGGAGATAATCCTGTCAGTGGTCCTCCCTACTTGCTTCAGGGAGTAGTTTAGACAGTAATTCAGGCCCTCTCTGGTTAATGCTCCTCCCTGGGACCTATCCAGGATGTAGGGTCTTTTTGCTAGGGTCTTATTCACCCCATTAGATAGATATACTTTAGTTAGGAATTACAGAGTTTTAGACATTAAACCATTAACTGTCCTATTTTCCTCTTCTTTCCTCCTTAATCTGATATACTAAAAAGCATTCTTAGTATTCTGTATTTCTCTGCTTATGAAGTTTCTGAAAATGTGTGATTAGTGCATCCCTGTGGTTAATATAAGTATTACTGTAGATTTTTAAAAATAATCACGTAATTAAAAATTATAAAGAAGTATATAGAGAATAAATCAAAATACTGGAAACAAATCTTCAAAGCTTATACTGTTTTCCTTTTTTAAATTTTGACTTCAATAAATATCTATTTTGTACAGGACACCATACTAATTACTTAGGAGAAGCAGAAATTCAAAGAGAGAGAGAGAAAAGATGATGAAGAAGAACATATACACTCCCTATCTCATGGAATTCATAGCTAGATATGACCCTACACAAATGACTATTATAAAGTTCTTTCTTATCTAACCATTATAAGAGTATAAAATTAAACCGAACTGCAGTTTGCAATGACTTGCATCATTTAGAAACACATTAGATTATTTCCTTTGAGAGACTTTTTTTTTTTTTTTTTGCTGTTGTTGAAGCACCTGAATCATGGTGAAATTGGTTCTTTTCAGAGAATTTACTTTAGCTGCAGTTTTCAATTTTGCCACTAGATGGGAGTATTCTACTTTAGTTAATCTATATTTTTCTTTTACACTTTTTTTTTTTTTTTTTTTAAACCAAGATTGACTGTTCTCCTAGCTAGGACAAGACTGTAATAGGCAAAAGAAAAGAGCTGTTTGCCTAAAAATGCAGATTTAATGTTCTTTTCTCTAGCCCATAATTTTTCCCTCACAGTTTGTAATGAGCTTTCATCTCTGGTATCAAAAAGAGATCCTTCTATCAATGAAAGAAGATTAAACAGGATTACAGTTAAATGCTTTGTACTCTTTCTTAGACAAAGGGTTGACTAACATAACATTAACTTTCCCTACAAAAATGCAATTATTAGATAATATATTATATAGATAACAGAAGAGACTTTGAAGGTCTATTTAATCCATACTCTTGACTTCCAGAAGGAGAACATCCAAAAACTTCCAACACAAATTTCAGTCTCTCTTGTTTGGAAAATTAGAGCAAGAGATTTCATAATATGTCTGAGCTCCCAGTTTCAGTACCTCCTGGGCAGATAAGCTTTCTATACCTTTACACAGGACATCTATTTCAGTTTGTACAATAGTATGCACTGCAAAATCAGAAATTACCTAGAGTTTAAACTAGGCCTGATATTCTATTACTGCTCCAATACCTCTGTAACTGCTGGTAGGCCTCTTCCTCTAGATTTTATATAAGGAAAAAATGAAGTCTCACCCAAGAAAATCTGTTTGTACCAAACCAGTATAAGGAGGTTTAGAAAAAGAAGTCTCATATACAATCCACCCCAAAAAGCGGAACTAATATTACCATGACCACACTGCCTCCCTTCATGACACACATGTAAAACAGTGCTCAATGACTGTGGAAAAATAATATTGTAATAGTGAGAATTTCCTTTAGTAAGGTAAAAGAACTAACTTTTCAAAAAAAGGTTTTAGTTGGAATAAAATCTATATTATAGTGAAAAATATTTGAGTTGCTATATTTTTCTAGTATGCTCTAAGGTAAAGTATGTTAAGGTATGTCCTGCAATTTCTTTTTTATTTTTTTAACTAGTTTATTTCTTTTTCAATTAAAAATAATTTTCACTCTCCATGTTCTTCCATTGAAAAAAAGAAAATAAAAGTAAAAGTATTAACAAATAGACAAAATCAAGCAAAACAAAAATATCTGTATTGTGTATGTCTGAAAATGTGTCATTCTGCACCCTGAATACATACATAACTTCTTTGTTGGGAAGTGAGTTGCTCCTTTCATTATCAGTTCCATAAAGTTGTAGCTGGTCATTACAGTGATAATCATTTTTCAAAATTATTTTTTTAGAGTGTTCAAATTATTGTATAAGTTTCTCTTGGTTCTGCTCTCTTTCCCTTCTTCCCTTCTTCCCTCCTTCCCTCCTTCCCTTCCTCCCTCTCTCCTCCCCCTATCTCTCTGTCTCTATTTCTCTCACTTTCTCTCAGTGCTGATGTTTTTAATAGAAATAGAAATGTCTGGTGACAAAGATAACAAGATGTTTTAAA
>JAJPUD010008434.1:77768-89600 GCA_023553655.1 Myrmecobius fasciatus | reverse complement strand
CAAAAACTGCTGGGAAAATTGGAAACTAGTGTGGAAGAAATTAGGGCTTGACCCATACCTAACACCACATACCAAGATAAGATCTAAATGGGTTCATGATCTAGATATAAAGAGGGACTTTGTAAGCAAGTTAGAGGAACGTAATATAGTTTATCTCTCAGACCTGTGGAGATGGAATAAATTTATGTCCAAAGAAGACCTGGAACTCCTAATTGAACACCAGATGGATAATTTTGATTATATTAAGTTAAAAAGTTTCTGTACAAACAAAACCAAAGCAGTCAAGATTAGGAGAGAAGCAATAAATTGGGAAATCATCTTCACATTTAAGGGTTCTGATAAAGGTCTCATCTCTAAAATATATAGAGAATTGTCTCATATTTATAAAAATTCAAGCCATCCTCCAATTGATAAATGGTCAAAGGCTATGAACAGACAATTTTCAGAGGATGAAATTAAAACTATTTGTAGTCATATGAAAAGGTGCTCCAAATCACTATTGATCAAAGAAATGCAAATCAATACAACCCTGAGGTACCACTACACACCTGTCAGATTGGCTAAAATGACAGGAAAAGTTAATGATGAATGTTGGAGGGGATGTGGGAAAACTGGGACACTGATACATTGTTGGTGGAGCTGTGAACAGATACAGCCATTCTGGAGAGCAATTTGGAACTATGCTCAAAAAGTTATCAAACTGTGCATACCCTTTGACCCAGCAGCATTTCTATTGGGCTTATATCCCAAAGAAATCATAAAGGAAGGAAAGGGCCCCACATGTGCAAGAATGTTTGTGGCAGCCCTTTTTGTAGTGGGTATAAACTGGAAACTGAATAGATGACCTTCAATTGGAAAGTGGCTGAATAAATTATGGTATATGAATGTTAAGGAATATTATTGTTCTGTAAGAAACAACCAGCAGGACGATTTCAGAGAAGCCTGGAGAGACTTACATGAACTGATGCTGAGTGAAATGAGCAGAACCAGGAGATCATTATACACAGCAACAACAATACTATATGACGATCAATTCTGATGGACATGGCTCTCTTCAACAATGAAATGTTTCAAACCACTTCCAATTGTTCACTGAAGAAAGCCATATACACCCAGAGAGAGGGATGTGAAATGTGGACCACAACATAACATTCTCATACTCTTGACTGATGTTTGATTACATTGTGTTTCCTTTATCTGATATGTCTTTCGTGTAGATATGATTTTTCTTGCACAACAATGATAAGTTTGGAAATATGAAAAAAAAAGATAGGGAGAAAAAATGAAACATGTTTTGCAAAGATGAATGTTGAAAACTCTTTGCATGTATTTGAAAGAATAAAATACTATAAAAATAATAAGATCAAATAATTCACTGAGGGGAAAGAAGAGATTAAAACATACTAAGTAAAATAAATTTTCAAAAATATATGTTTAACATAAAAATAAATGATATATATCATAAATATATGATATATGTAAAAAATAAGACAATTATATGTAGTTAATGGTTCACAAGAGCTAGAAAGGATCTCATATTCAATCCCCTGATTTTACATATGAGGAATATGAGGTATAAGAGATTTGTATACTTTCCAGGGATATATGCATAGATAATAAGGTTGTTGCTACATTGTCAGAGCTAGCTCAGTTTTCAGGAGGCTCTGAAAGAAAGTGTGGGAAAGAAGAGGTATTAGTCTGCCTACCAAATGGAAGATTTACAGAAACTTTGTGCTTAACTCATTGTTGCATACCTGTGAAACCTCAACATTATAGTAAGTAACTGAATGCTTCCATTTGAATTGTCTTAGGAAGATTTTTGCAATTCACCTGGCAAGGTAAGGTACCAGACACTGAGTCCCTTCCTCAAGCTGAACTGACAAACATTCAAACTCTGCTGCAGAAAGTACATCTCCAACTGGCTGGTCGTATTGTTTGTATGCCAAATATATATTGCCTAAAAGACTATTTTATGGAAAATTCACATAAGACAAGCATTCACATGGAGGTCAGAAGAAGTGACAGAAGGACACGCTCAAGAACTCTTTGAAGAACTTTGGAATTGATTGTGAGACATGAAATATAGAGACAGCTCCATTCCAAATGTATAGATGATTTGTGCCTGATCTATGGTAGAATCTTCCAAAGTACAGTCAGAAACACTTTATCTTGCCCCCAAATATAATGATATCATTTTTGTCCTCTTAAAGTAGGAAGGATAACAACCAAATGCCAGAAGGAAGCTCTGAATCCAGTTCTTCCTGATTCCAAGTCAGCACTCTAAACACTCCTATAATATTAGGAGATATTGTACCCCATGGTGTATTGAGTAAAAAACAAATAAAATAGCTTGAGAAATATTTCTTCCCCTGTCTATGAAACAATAGCACCTTACCATTTTTACAGCGATCAATAATGGTCCACAGGAGGGAGAGGCTATAGTAGTTTTTTCCCACCATTCATACACATCTCTAAGCAACAGTGGTAAGCAATTCCATGGCTCAATAAATACTTATCTAATCTCCCATGAAAATCCCCTCCCATTCCTAGCATGGCATAAGTCAGATATTTGTATGTGCCAAAGTGTGGAGCTCAGAAGAAGCATGCCCTCCACTTCCACTTCTGCAGGAAAGTCAGATTGGATTTATATTTTCTTTTCATTGTTCAAGAATGATCATCAGAAGCATTCATCTAGTTCTCACCAAGGAAATAAAAAAAAAAAAAAGGTCTCTGAGTTTCTTAGAGCAGATGAGTAATGAGTTCCATCCCACCATTCTTTAAAAAAAAAAAAAAAAGTCACTTTAAAATGTTAATAAATACCTAGTCTTCAAACCTCCTTGATAAGCCTCCAGTGTAGCTGCCTAATGTTTGCAAGAAGTGGAGTCCCAAGTGGATAGGGAGGTAAGAAAGTATGGTTTTTATTGCCTTTTTTATTGTAGAAAATATAGAATTTAATTGTGCTCAGCCACCAGCACTTTCAGAGCAGCTAAGCAATATCTCAATCCAAAATATGCCTCCTTGTAATATATTATACAGCAGCTTTTTTGGTGAAGGTTATATTTTACAGAGGAGGATAATTTATTCATTTTATTATAGGCTTCAATCTTCTCATAGATATTAAGGGAAACCTTTTCTTCTAACTAGAAGCAAGAAATTCTGGTTGCTTCCTAACTCATTATTAAGTCACTGAAGTTCTATTTTCAAACCCCTTCCTGGATCCTTTTTTTTTTTAACTGAATTTTGTTAGCAAGTGAACATGAAGGTGAAGCATTATTATTAGGTGCTTCACATAGCTTCCCCTAAGACCTACATAATATTTAATCAGTGACTATGCATTGTTACTTCTATGTCATTTCACCCTGCCCTAATTAAGTTCTCTTCTGGTTTCCTCCCATACCCTGCTCCATTCTTTGTATATTTTTCTTCTAAAGTAGGATCCAAAAGCTAGCAAATGTTTAGGTCAAGATCATCATGCTGGCTTTATCCTGGAGAAAACCCCATTGTTTAAAGTGATGGTGTAACAAAAACAGGAATTCAATGCAATGTCATTGAATCCCAAAATCAAACAGTCAACAAGCATGAATTAAATGTCAACTGGGTGCCAGAAATTCTGCTAGGCTCTGGAGATACAACAGTAAAAAGTACACAATCCATATCCTCAGAGATCTTACATTCTACGAGAGGAGACATGTATATAAAAAAGCACATTTAAAAGAAACATGAGGTAAGGTTTTTTTGGAAACAGAACTAGCATTTGGGGAAATAAAAAATATTTCCTATAGAAGTTCTCATTAGAGGAGAGTTTTGAAGAAAATAAGGCATTCTAGGGTGGGGAGTGGGGGTGGAGTAGTTCAGATGATAATAAATTCTAGGCTTAGTAAAAAGGGACCTCTCAACAATCATTTACAAATAGGCAAGGAACTAGAAACTGAATGGATACCCATCACTTAGGGAATGACTAAATAAGTTATGGTATATGAAGGTAATGGAATATAAAAAATATATTATATATATGGAATATTAAAAAAATGTTCTATAAGACATGATGAGCAGAATGATTTCAGAAAAGCCTAGAAAGACTATGGGGTTTCAGGACTTCATGGAATCAGTATAATATGATCTGTGAATAGGAGATATGGTGGTCTTCCCCATCAATAAAAAGTCCTTCTTCTTTTTGGATTCTACAGTAAGACACTGTCCATGAACTGACAGGTCACGTCAGCACATCTCTTTGTTTCTTGCCAAAAGGCATAGTCATAGATAATCTGATAACACAATGATGTTAAGAAGCAGGATTTTTGTGGACAAACATTCAGTAATTGCATCATTTAAACCTACAGAGAATTAAAACTAACTAGAAAAGACAATTACAAGCTTTAAGGGAGCTGTGATCTCTTCAGGATAGATAATTTCTCCACTGATGCAGATAACCTATACATAACTTCCCACAATCTCCCTTAAGTTCCGGACTGTATATAAGTTATGGAGACTACCTAAGTCCAATAAAGGTGGTGGATTAATCCTGCAGGATAAAAATAGCAGGCAGTTCAAATGGCACATTAGTACTTCTGAGATAAGTGAATAAGATTACATGATGAGTAGATTATATCGAAAATGTATGGGGGTAGTGAGATGGCACAATGGATGGAGCACCAGCCTTGTAGTCAGGAGGACCTCAGACATTTAACACTTACTAGCTGTGTGAACCTGGGTCAGTCACTTAATCCCAAATGCCTTGCAAAAATAAATAAATAAGAAAAAAATTTGGAATAGCACATAATTATAGGATAAATATAAAAATAACTATATATTATGCTTTGGGCATTATAAAATGTTTTCCATACATCTCATTTGAGTTTTACAATAACCTTATGAGATAAGTACTATTATTATTCCCATTTTATGGATAAGAAAGCTAAGACCCAGATAAATTAAGTAATTTGTCCAGGGAAACACAGCCTGTAAATGCCTGAAGTAGAATTTAAACTTGGGTCTCCCTGACTTTATACCTATTACTCTATTCAATATGGATGGAATATGGAATTACTTCATCATCCTGTCTTTTTCCCTCACCGTAGCACTTCGAAGTATCAAATTCAGAAATGATAGAGGAATAATTTCATGAGTCTTCCCCAATTATAACTTCTCACGATGTCCTCTTCCTCATCTAAACTGAACATTGTACCACTCAGTTATATACTGCTGTGCATTTGTTTTTATAGTTTCATAAATCTTGTCTCCTTAACTAGAATGAGAAGCTTCTTGAGGACAGGGAATATGTCTTCTGCACCTTTTTAGACCACATAGTGCCTAGCACAGAGCTAAGGAAAATAGCAAATACTCAGGGTATTTGTTGAATAAGAAAATGAATGAATACTTCAAGAAAATAGAAGTATTATGGTCTGTAAACAAAGAACCAACAAATATTTGTAACTTTTGAGTGAAAAATCATAAAGCCATACATAATTATTAATTAGCTCAAATGGAGTATTTGGAGCTTCCTGGAGAGAAAAGCATTTTGTGGAAGAAATATTTGAGTTTATATAATATTAACATTTCACTAGTGCTGTTGAACTCATAGATGAAAGAGATGGCTGCTGGAAAGAAGTCTTGATTACAATTCACTTTTTATGTTTAATCATGCTGGTCTATATTAATTTTAAAATGTTACTACTGTGAGTAGAATGCATTTATTCCTAATACACAATAACCATCTTCCACTTGAAATGGTTTTTGTAAACATCTGTCTGTCAGTTATAGACAACATCACAACAGAGAAAATAATTTTTAAAAAATTATGCACTTTTTTGGCAGGGAGATGATAAACAGCTATGGTTTTAGACCCCAAATATATAATTTAATGTAACCAGAAAAGTATTTTGGTTAACTAAACAAAAGAAATTTAATGTTCTGATATAATCCATATACACCTAAAAAAATGTATTCTTTCTTTTTCTGGAATGCTCAGGTCCCACTATTCCAAACTAAATCATGCATGTTAACTATTCTTGTTTGACAGCATGTTTTATTCCATTTCCTCCTTCATTTGTCTGCAAATCTTTGCCAGCTGAATTTATTTAGACTTGGTTGAATATTTCATCCCAATTCCCTCCCATATTTCCCTTAATTTTACTGTGATGACAGATATGAGTGACTTAGAGTAAATAGAAGACAAAGAAGCCAAGGAGCTATACTTTGTCTTATATTAATCATTTATTCAATGACCTGTACTACTTAAGAGTTTATTCATGGTTTTCTACACCAATACAGGGCAGATGAGGTAGAGATGATACAAAAACAAAAGAAAAAGCATAATACCAAAGCAATTATAAGTAGATACGGATTCATATGAGATGTACAATCACATATATATGATGCACACAGGTACACACACACATATATATATTTGTATGCATGTACATATATATATATTTATATATTCACATTCAAACAAGCCTACTACTGTACTCCATTGTGATTAACTTTTTCATTGTTGTTCAGTTGACTTTTCATGCCTTTGTAAGGGCTTTTCTTAGCAAAGATAATAAAACAGTTTGCCATTTCCTTTTCCAGATCATTTTTACAGATGAGAAATCTACTCACTACTTGTGGAATCAGGGGCTAAACTTAACGTCTCTTACTTTATTCCTCTGGGACTCAACTTTCTCACCTCCCAAATAAGGGGGTTTGGATTTTATGACATCTACAATCCCTTCCATGAGAAAATTCACATATTTAAATATGGAAATAGGTCCTAGGACCTTCTCCATTTAAGACCAATCAAATCTAGACACTAGAGTCATATTTTAAGCTTTCCGTATATATAGATCAACAGTTGAGATTGTATCCTAACAAAGTGAGCCAGTATCTGTGGAAGAAAAGTAGGTATACAACATGTTTAGTTGCCAAATACACATATACATGCATATATGCACACATACACACACACACATAGAGCTGTTAAAATATATTTTGGAATATGCCTTTTGACACAAAGCAACCAAAACAATATATATTTATTGACTGAATTTTCTGTTAATATAGAACTTTGTTACTAATGCTATATGAGGATGTAATAAATAAACAACACATCAATATGTCACTTTTTTACCTTTCCATTTTGTAGAAGGGGAAAATTAAGATTTTAAAAGTTTATAAGGAATTTCACCCCTAAAATCACCAAACTCTTTTACTACTTTTCCATTTTGCAGACTAGAAAAATTAAGATTAAAAAGTTCTAATAATTAACTTATTTTTCATCTGTATAAAAGACTGCTAGGATTGAAATTCTCTTCACTAGGGGAGATTGACAAATTGTCTATAACTTAATAGCCTTAGAAAGTCACCAAATTCTTTCCTACCTTTTGTTTTTGTGGAATAGGAAAATTAAAATAAAAAAGTTTATAAGGTATTTAGGGCAGCTAAGTGGTACAGTTGACAAAGCATTGGGCTTGGAATTAGAACATGCATCTTCATGAGTTCAAATCTATGTATGACTTTCCCACTGTCATAAAGTTAGTGTGTATCAGAAACAGGACAAAAAAACACAAGTCATTTTAACTCCATGATCAGATCCTCAATCCAGTAATATCCCATACTACTTCTCTGATGTCTATACCACCCCTAAAGTCACAAAACTCTCCCTAACTTTCCATTTTGGAGAATGGGGGAATTAAGATTCAAAAAGTTTATGAGGAATTTCACTCCTAAAATCACCCAACTCTTTTCCTACTTTTCCATTTTGCAGAATAGAGAAATTAAGATTTAAAAGGTTTATAAGGAATTTAGGGCAGACAAGTGGTATAGTAGATAAAGTACTGGGCTTGGAATTGGAACACTCATCTTCCAGAGTTCAAATTCAACCACAGATATTTACTAACTGTGTGACGACCTTAGGCAAGTCACTTAACCCTATTTACCCCAGTTTCCTCATCTGTAAAATGAGCTGGAGATGTAAATAGCAAACCACACCAATTATCTTTGCCAAGAAAATATCAAACAGGATCACAAAGAATTGAAGATACTTGAAATGATTCAGTTTGTTCAAACTGACATTTGGGTTTGTCCAAAGTTACATATAATAATTAACTGAACAAAAAATGTCTCTTTCATGGCCCTAAATTTTAAAACTCTTCCCACCAGGAAAGCTTTAAAGAATGCTTCTCCCTATCAAAAAGCCATACATACCTCAGTTGTCTCTTCAGAGAAAGCCTGCAGAATATCAGTCTGCCTGGTGTAGTTCCCATTGGCGTCCTGTAATCCCTGTAGAATTCGTTCTCTCAGAACCAGAACTGAGACCCGCAGCTGGTGCCAGAGGAGCTGTACTGTGTGGATGTCAACTATCACGTTGACAGAGTAGGATAGAAGTTTCAGGGAAAACTCAGTTTCTAGGAGCGCATGGATTTGTTCAACATGATCAGAGATGTCTTCACATATGTCCTGTAAAAAGAAAGAGACAGAGAGAGAGACAGAGAGAAAAACAGAGACAGAGAAAGATAGAAAAAGAGCAAGAGACAAGAGACAGAGAGCGAAAGATAGAAAGAGAACAAGAGACAGAGACAGAGAGTGAAAGACAGAGACAGAGACACAGAGAGAGAGAGAGAGAGAGAGGGAGAGAGAGAGAGAGAGAGAGAGAGAGAGAGAGAGAGAGGAGACAGAGACAGAGAGAAAAACAGAGACAGAGAAAGACAGAAAGAAAGAGAGCAACAGACAGAGAGAAAGAGAGCCAGAGACACACAGAGAGAGACAGAGAGAAAAACAGAGACAGAGGAAGAAAGAGAGTGAGAGAGTGAGAGACAGAGAGAAAAAGACAGAGACACAGAAAGAGAGAGAGAGAGAGAGAGAGAGAGAGAGAGAGAGAGAGAGAGAGAGAGAGAGAGAGAGAGAGAAAATAATTTTAGTTCAATGGATAAGATACAAGAAAATAGTCACCCTCCATCTGATATCACCTTTCAAGACTTAAAAACCCAAGTCTCAGGTAATTGAAGATCTAGTATTTGGCCATCTATTACTTGGATAGGATACATATTTGCAGTTCATACTGCTGGATCGGTGCCCTCAGCAGGCATGCAGGTAAATGGATCTTTTCCTTAAACCACAAAAGTGTTGAAAGCTATTGTTTCTTATGGGCAAAATAAAAGGTCAGCTAAGGTGAAGGGCTTACTCTGTGAATACCTTTGCTGTTTTCTCTCCACTGCTTGGGCATTCAACAAGAAAGTCAGTAACTATACTGTTTGTCCACCATGTTTGCAGTGGGGTAGCTAAATTGGGGCACTATATATGGCAAAATAAGATCATCATCCAATGACCTTTTTGCCATCAAAAAGTCAATTGGGAATCAATGTTTAATTCACCTATAAAAGATTTGCCACACTGTCTGTCACAGAAGTACTTCGGAAAAATTAGATTCATGGCAGGTAGCTAAACTTCTAAGCAAGATTTGCAAGATGAATTATGATTTTTAAAGCAATGAAATTCTCTGCAAAAGCACTCAGGAGTGGCAGAAGAACTGGGAAATGCCATTCTAAAAATGTTGCTGTAGGGAGATTGAATTTTTTGCATATAACCAGCATCACATTTTCAATCAGTGTCTTCCCAAGAGCATCATAAATTTAAATTTAAATGTACCCCCCCTCCATCCTAATAGATATAGTCAGGTCTATCAAATTTCCACAGTACTAATATGGGCCAGTGACATCAACTATTCAATTTGTCATGGTAGTTAGTTTAAAGTTTAGTTGTGTGTGTGCGCACATGTGTGCACACACACGTAAATGTGTGTTTGGAGGGAAGGGTCTGGAAGAATTTGTGATTTCATTAATGTGCAAAACTTAGTATGGAAATTCCATTTATGTGTTTTGAAAATAACTGTCTCCTACTGTACTTCCACTTTACTTTTATCACTTAGAATCTCTTTTCCTTCAAAACTTAATTCAAGTTAAGTTTTGGCATCTTCTCTATTATGTCTTACCAATCATTCCCCTGGTATTTGTAGGTCTCCTTATCAATTACCTTGTGTAATTATTTTGTATATATTTACATATGCATGTCTCCCCCTATATAGAATGTCAGCTCTCTAAGAATAATAGCTGAGGGGGCAGCTAGATGGTGCAGTGGATAGAGCACCAGCCCTGAAGTCAGGAGGACCTGAGTTCAGATCTGATCTCGGACACTTAACACTTCCTAGCTGTGTGACCCTGGGCAAGTCACTTAACCTCAATTGCCTCAGCAAAAAAGCAAAAAAAAAATAATAATAATAATAGCTGTTTGATTTTTGTCTCTGTATTCCCAGTACCTAGCATATATTAGGCACTCAATAAATGATTGATTGATTAGAGAAAGTCCTTTGGAGCTATTTGGGATAGTGATAATTAGAGTGACTTGTCTGTGGTTACATTTGATCCTAAGGTCTTCTTAATTCCAAATCTAGCCCTTTACCCACTTTTCCAAGCTACTGTTGATAAATAAAAAACTGTGACTTGAAAACATTCCCAAGTAGAAAAATCCTTTTTTTAGCTGGTTATTATACATAAGAGGCACTTAATAATGTTTTAAACCTAATTGAAATGCTTCAAAAAATAATAAAAGAAGGATAAAAGAAGTGGAGATTTTTTTTCAACTTTTTTTTTTGTTGAAGCCTGACCTGATTGACTTTACCATCACAAGTGACAAAGTTGCTCTCTCAACCCAGCCAGAGAACCATTTTTAGATTCCAAATTAAAATTCCATTACTAATGATATCGTTCTAGAATAGAATATAAATATCACCTAATAGCTGGAAAAAATAATAAGGGAAAACTATAAATTTTAGGGGAAAGCCCTATGAAAAATGCCTGAGACATAAAGAAATAACTATATTATACTTTCAATTCATACTCCAAAATTGGCTCACAAGAAGAAATAATTGTTTAAAATTGCAACATTAAAGCACATTAAGAAATTTGATGAAATAGTTTTGAAACTCCTTAGAGGGAATCTGAGAAGTTAGCGTATTAGTTGTTCTGACCTAAAGAAAATGGTCTAATTAAAATGTAAATGCTCTTTTCTCCAATCTCAGAGGATAGCTTTCAATGATTTTGGAGAGAAAAATGAAATAAGCACATCATCAATTCTAAAGTGTTACAAATGGACTTGACTTTATAATCCAGCAGTTCCTACCTCTTGTTATATAGATGAAGACATCAAGACCCAAAGAAGTTTAAAATACTTTACTGCCAAATTTCACACACTACTTTGATTGTGGCAGAGCCATGTCTGAGGTTTTTTTCACATCAATTCTATGGTCATTCTAATATATCACAAAATCAAAACATGTATATCAGTAATCCTATCTGAGAGCAAGAAAACCACCAAGTTTGGATCATAGAATATTTGGAGACGAATAATCTATACTAGATAGGTAGGTTGGACTCAGACTGTGAAAAGGCTTTAAGAGCTAAACAGATGAATCTGTATTTTATTGAAGTGATAAGGTGCCACTGTACTACTAGCTGAGCAGATAGACGGCACAGTGGATAGTGCACTGGGCTTGGAATCAGAAAAACTTATCTTCTTGAGTTCAAATTTAGTTTCAAACACTTCCTAGCTGTATGATTCTGGGCAAATCATTT
The DNA here is from genome assembly GCA_023553655.1 of Myrmecobius fasciatus. Taxonomy (NCBI): domain Eukaryota; kingdom Metazoa; phylum Chordata; class Mammalia; order Dasyuromorphia; family Myrmecobiidae; genus Myrmecobius; species Myrmecobius fasciatus. Next base: position 77,991 of record JAJPUD010008434.1, on the reverse strand, counting down.
AATCCTGTTTGCCTCCATTTTTTCATCTGTGAAGTGAGCTGGAAAAGGAAATGGTAAATCATTCCAGTATTACTTTTTCCAAGAAAACCCCCAAAAGGGGAAGGGGCAGTAGAGTCACTAAGAATATGATACAACTGAAAAACAACTAAAGCAGCATATTAAGAATGACCTTGCCCTTTTTTTGTATCCTTGACATTTTGCCTACTACATAAAAATGATTGTT
>JAJPUD010008434.1:48995-77758 GCA_023553655.1 Myrmecobius fasciatus | reverse complement strand
CTCTCTCTCTCTCTCTCTCTCTCTCTCTCTCTCTCTCTCTGATTGCAGCATGTGGAAAACAGACAGCTGGGAGCTTCTCCTTCATCCTCCTCCATTTGAGGATGGGACCTAGGGAATCTTCCCCATCATTTCCCATCCAGATACTTTCCTGGACTTCATTATCTCCAGAAACTCATCATTCTGAAAGATGAAATCAACTTTTTCTCCCCTTATGTGATCTAGTCTCCTGTTCTTCAGGGCTTCATTGGATTATCTCTCTCCTAAGAAGCCAAAAAGCACAAGGGCTTTAATTGAAGTCTGTTTTGAATGCATTTCTAGCTTTATTATCATGTTTCTTGGCCTAATTTTCTCTTACTCATTCCCTACTTCATACAATCATAGTTAGAAGGGACAGTATTGGTTATCTAACCCAACAGAATTATTTTACAGAAAAGTCAAGTGATTAGCTTATATATGCTACATATGTGTGTATATATACATATATATATATAAGATAGCCAATGAGTGAGAAATAAGAATACTCAAACCCAAATATCCTGGCATTTAATGCAGTTCTCTATCTACTCCTTCAGGTTGCCTGTAATCCTTTCCTCTAGCTGATCTAAAAACAAGGTCCGGTCCAGTTCTGTTTTTTTTTATAGTTATTTTTGCATATCCTTATAGACCTCACTTAACATTAAAGATTCCTCTGAAAGCACAGTAACAAGTGATATGTCATAAGGACTTGTTAGTGCCAAAAGAATAATGTCAAAAATGATGAAATGATGAAGTTAGACAAAATTAATATTTGTTTGTATTGTTTGCTCATTTATTAACAACATCTGTATTACCTACATTTTGGAAAAGAGTGATAGAGCAACAATATGTAAGGTATGATGGAATACATAATAACGAATTACCTATTTGTCATGAATTTCACATTGTCTTTACAATGCTGAAACACAAGATAAGAGGCTAGGCTACTATAGACTTGTACAGAAAACATCTCTCTGCAGGTTTACATTAAAAAAAAAATTCTACCTTATTACTCCACTTACATTTTCATCAGGTTCAGTCCACCAGTTTGGCTAACAACATCACAGAAGTTATGAACATAAAAAGAGATGGGCTTATAATAACACATGAACAAAAAATAAATCAGTACACAGCCTATGTGTGTCACCTATATTTAGACAAGATGAGATCTAGAGCAAATATTCTTTATTTTTTTTTGGGGGGGGGTATTGGACTCATTGGACAATCTGGTAAAGCTAGGAACCCTTTCTAAAAATGATGTTTTTTAAATGCATAAAAATACATTACATAGAAATACAAAGGAAATCAATAATATTGAAATATAGCTTTTGAAATTAAAAAAAAAAAAAAAAAAAAAAAAAAAAAAGTTGCAAGCACCAGCCCTGAAGTCAGGAAGACCCGAGTTCAAATGTGGTCTCAGACACTTAACATTCCCTAGCTGTGTGGCCCTGGGCAAGTCACTTAACCTCAATTGCCTCAGCAAAAAGCAAAAAAGAAAAAAAAAAGTTTCAGACCACAGTTTAAGAACTTTTCTGCAGAGAGATCTTCAGCATGTAGGATCAGTGAGAGATTTGTAGGAGAACATGGATCAGGATGGCAGAGAATGAGAAAGTATAGCTGGTCTCTGATCTGGAGAGAATGATGACATTGAAAAGCCATAGATCCCTCAAAAGATTGAAAAGCCACTCTTAAAAATCTCAACAACCTTTCGTTCAGAGGCAAGTTGAAGACGTTGGAAACTTTGTCACCTGCAAGCTTAGGGAGAAAAATTCTCATTTTGGAGTCTGATATAAGTAGGATTTGGGAAATAAATGTAAAAAGAAGCCTATAATGGATTTCCAATTTCTCATTAACTTTTGAATTAAAAACATGCAGTTTTAAAGGGGCAGCACAACCAAAACTTTTATCAGGCATGGTGTATTCAAATGCAATTCTTACTTATGACTCTTTGCTCAATGAAACATAATATATTTTAAAAAAACAGTGTATGCATTCAGAATAGTACTGGTGACTACATTGTCCTCAAATTATTATAAACCCTCAACATCTCTATTTTCTAAGAAATTGCAAATCACAATTTGTAAGAGCATACACTAATAAAATTATAATAATCGGTTTCAATTTTATGACTTTGGTGTTATTATGTTGCAAGTATAAAAAAAAAAGAGACTATCCAGAGACTATGTCAGAATGAATTAAAGAAAATGGCATAAAAATGCCACTTCACTGTTATGTAAGGCTCCCCCCCTCCCATAACTTCCAAGGTATTCAGGAATGACTAGAATGACTTCAGGTCTTTTTTAAATTGCACACACACACACATACACACACACACACACACACATATATATCATAAACTATATTGAAGCATCTTGAGATCTGAACTTTTTATAGAAAAAGCATTACATAGGCCAAGTTGCCAAATGTCCATATCACTCAGACACCTTCTGAGGCTTCCAGGAACAGCTGCTTTAGTCTGTCAGGGAGGCAAGGGTGCTTCCATGGTTACTAAAATAGTCCAGTTATAAACATTGATGGGAACCAAGGCTGGATACAAATACACCATACCGGGGCCTGTCTAGATTTTGTTTATCTATTTAGGTGTAGTAGTAGTTGTTATGTGTGTGTTTTATATTGAAAATTGAAGTTTTAAAATAGGAATGCACATGCTTGTGTGCATATGTGTGTTTATATACTGGTGACATATGTGTATATGTATATACGTATACACACACAGATCAGTTATATATATGCATTTGTGTGCATATTTTGCCCCAATTCTTCCAGAAAAACATGAGATTTTTAAAATAACTGTATTTTAGATAGTAGTCTACAGCCAATATAAAAAATAAACCAAAACTCCTATATAGAACTATAGCTAGGATGATTATCAATACCAGGTAAGGTCATTAAGAGATCACAATTAAATGACTGAATAGCAATAAAGACAGGATGAGGCTATCAGGACTTTTAGGTTCTTTAGGTTGTTGGGATTTTTATTTATTTTTTTTTTGTTTCTCATGGTAATTTTATTTTATTTTTTTTATTTTTTTATTTTTTTTTAAATTTTATTTGCATAACATATGTGTGGGTAATTCTTCAGCAATAACCCTTACATAGCTTTCTGTTACAAATTTTTCCCCTCAACTCCCCACCCCTCCCCTAGATGGCAGGATATCCACTACATGTTAATTATGTTAAAATATTGGCAAATCGAATATATGTATACATATTTCCAAACTTATCATTGCTGTGCAAGAAAAATCTTGTCTACACAAACGATATATCAGATAAAGGAAACACAATGTAAGCAAACATCAATCAAGGAGTATGAGAATGTTATGTTGTGGTCCACATTTCGCATCCCTCTCTCTGGGTGTATATGGCTTTCTTCAGTGTACAATTGGAGGTGGTTTGAAACATTTCATTGTTGAAGAGAGCCATGTCCATCAGAATTGATCGTCACATAGTACTGTTGTTGCCGTGTATAATGATCTCCTGGTTCTGCTCGTTTCACTCAGCATCAGTTCATGTAAGTCTCTCCAGGCCTTTCTGAAATCATCTTGCTGGTCATTTCTTACAGAACAATAATATTCCATAACATTCATATACCATAATTTATTCAGCCATTCTCCAATTGATGGACATCCATTCAGTTTCCAGTTTCTAGCCACTACAAAAAGAGCTGCCACAAACATTCTTGCACATGTGGGGCCTTTTCCTTCCTTTATGATTTCTTTGGGATATAAGCCCAATAGAAATGCTGCTGGGTCAAAGGGTATGCACAGTTTGATAACTTTTTGAGCATAGCTCCAAATTGTTCTCCAGAATGGCTGTATCCGTTCACAGCTCCACCGGTTGTTGGGATTTTTAAATCTACTCAAGGGTGAATGGTTGTTCAGGAGTAGAAAACTTTTATAGAGATTATATTTCTCTACACCAGAAGTTCATAAACTTTTTTGTATTTATTAATATTTAAACAACATATTTAAATGTAATTGGTTGGTTTTGTATTTTATTCATTAAATACTTTATTCAGAATAGGGATCCATAGGCTTTTCTAGCCTGTCAGAGGGTGCCATGACACCAGAGTAGTAAAGAATCCTTGCTGTGTATTAAGGGAGGGAGGTGGGGCTCAGGGCCTGGGGTAGAAGGGAGCAGTGGCCACCATAGGTTGTTAACAGTACAAAACAAGGAGCTTGACTGATTCATGAGACTACTGAACAAATGACAATTTAAGCCTTTATCTTTCTCTGAGTCCATCTCCTTGTCCAGCAGCAGGTCGTCTCAGGGCTGAGTGATGGCCCAGGGGCTGACTGGGCAACGGAGGGAACAGACAATGACTATTCTATGGAAAATAGGATCCTTGGAGAGGGAGAAAACGGGAGAGGAGACTGTCACGCCTGCTGGAAGACCGTGCAGTGCATTTCGGTATCCACCTGTGCCCTGATGACACAGGAGACCCGATCTTCTCCTGAAGCTGCTCCCACCTAGGCTTCTCCTGAGACCCAGAACCGCGAGCTTAACAGCAGGACCAGTTTGAAAGCATAGTGGGGCTCTGTGAACATTAGTGAATGGGACTGACTGGATGAAGTTTTCTCAGTTTGAGATTAAGTCACATGATTCCTATACCCAGAGCCAGAAGATGAGGTCTTGGGCCTCAGGTTTCAGGAACTCACATGATCTCTGGGCCTAGGTCTCTAAGGTCAAACCCACAGGAAGTGATGTGACCCATAGGAAGTGATGTAACCCTCAGGAAGTGATGTGACCCCACAGGAAGTAGACAACATTGGTGACCATTGGTCAAGGACGGTTACTTCCCTTTAGACTATCCAAAGAAAAGGCTTGAGTTTTTTGGTATTTAAACGTGAGAAGCCCAAAGCTGGTCAGATTCTATGAGCATATGGTGGGAGCTGGGACTGTTCCCAGGTGTGTGTGTAGGCCTCTCTCTGCAGGGACTAAAATGCTTTCTCTTTGTACCTGATTAGTTAATTTGGGAAAGGGAGTCTAGCACCCATGTCACACATTAAGAATTAGGCAGAGAAATTTCAAGCAGGAAATTACAAATGAGGGATGCTATCTCCCAACCCCTGTGAGAGACACATGTCACTGCCTCTCCTGTCCCCTCTCTAAGTGACTTGTACTGAGTCATGAAACAGAGGAAAAACCCTGCATCCTCAAAGAGACCAAATAATAGCAGCTTGCCTGCCAAAGTGGTAGACTGAGGACTCAGGAGAATTAGGGCCCAACTTTGACCTTCTTCCTCTATGTTGGACAAAGTAATTTTTAAGGTGCCTTCAAGATTTATCCATAATTCTATACAATCCAGCTTCTACTTTACTGGATCCTTCAAATCCTTCCCCAGTTCTCACTCCAGCCTCAATTTCAGTCCGAGTTCAGTAAGTCTTCCTCCATAGTCTCTAGGAATTCATTTGCACCTTTGTAAAATCAAGGAGTTGGAAATTATGATCTCTAAGGTCATCTAGCTCGAATATGAAACTTTCAGGATTTGTAGATAGGAGATGCAGCCAACTCCATATAATTTATAAAGCTTTTTTTTTTTTTTTTTTTGCTCTTTTAAGAATTTACTTAAAAAAAAACCAAAAACAGATTTCTTTACAACAGTCTCATAATTGAGAGACTTACTGTAAATCCCTAGTTAAAGCCTGTGATTTATTTCTGAGAAGGAAAACCTATCAGGATCTAGAGAATAACCCCAAGTGAGGTAGGGAGAAGTATTTCCCTAATTAAGCAAGATTAGTGCTCATTTGCATTCTGGACTCCAAGTTCTATTTAAGGAAAAGAAGCTTAATGAAAACTCACTGATGGAGGAATCACAGTCTACTGCCACTACTCTGGCATCTTGCCTAGAAGTTGGCAGAGGAATCTCCTCAGAAGGTGTTCATAATCCTACCCATGCACAGTTCAAGAGCTACCAGCTATTCAAATCAATCTTTGCAGCTGGTTGAAAGTGAACCTGACTTGCTCTTCTACTCAAAGATATCATTTTATCTGCACAAGAATTTACAGTAATTGATGGTTACACACAAGAGGAAGGCAAAATAAAGCATGCCTAAAAGAACAAAACAAACAATGACTACAACAATGTTCATGGAAAGAACAACAATCACAAAATAATTGAAAATGAATGCTATTGCAAGGGTCCCTAAAGAAGACAATAAGAAGATACTCTCCTTTCTATCTCCTTTGAACAGATCCATTTATGAAAGTGGAATATTGATTATTTTTTAGATGCATTGACTGGTTTTTACTTTTTATATTTTTTTCAAATATTATATATATATATGTGTGTGTATATATATATATATATATATATATATATATATATATATATATATATTTAAATGAGATAGTGCTCTAGTAAGGAGAAAGGGGGAAATAATAGGAGGAATTTAGGTGGTATAAGACCAAAAGATGTCAGTAAACTTTTATTTTTCTCAGAGCCAATATCAATTCAATCAATTATATAAGCACCTATTCTACATAAAAGAAGCTAAGATATATGTTGAATTGAATATTGAACTTGGAGTCAGAAGATCAGAGTTCAAACAGTGCAAGAAACTTATTAGCTGTATGACTGGACAAATCACTTCTGTGTGCCTTAACTTCCTTATCTGTAAAACTGGACTTACCTCACAGGATTGTGATTTATATATATATATATATATATATATATATATATATATATATATAATGAGATGACACATAAAATGTATAATACACATAATAAAAATAATATGCATAAAATGATTTGTAAACTTTAATGTGTCATATAAATATAGTGGCTGCTGGTGGGTGGTGGTGATGATGGTGATGGAGGAAGTATAGCACAGGGGATAGAGAGTTTCAAGTTCTGTTCTTGCTGCCTATTGGGCTCCCTCACCTTAGGCAAGTTAACTACTACCTCAGTACTCCAGTTAACTAGGACTGTAAGTTACAGAAAATGTGCCAATCTAAATATTTAGAGAAAGGTTCTTCACCTGAAAGTTCCCAATACCAATGAATCACATGTACATATCTTAGGTGTATCCCTATCAAGCATCATGTTAAAAAGATTATAGAGCAAGACACAAAGATAATGAAAACATGGTTTTACTCTCATGAAGGCTAAATCAAGTAGGGAAAATATAATGCATCCCAAATTAATAATTGTACATAATAGAAGGTATGTATATCCATGCAATATATTGACAAGGAAATACTTTTAGCTGGAAAAACCAAATAAGTTTCTCCCTCTGAGATTTGACTTGAGTAAAAACTGAGATTTGAGTTGAGTCTTGAATGAGTCTAAAGAAGTCAGAGGATGGAAATGAGAAAAAAATGCAGAGCAAAGGCATAATGACAAGAGATGACATATAAGGAACAACAGAACAATTCTCAGGGCTTATGAAGGGAAGTAAAGTAAAAGAAAACCTATAGGGATTCTTACTTGGGTATATGTGTCTCCTAACTCAAAGATTCTGTAATTGAAAAGGAAACGAATTGGAAATAAAGAGATCAGTAAAAAACAAAACAAAATAAAAGCAAAAGCTAGTGAAGTAGTTTAGGTTGATGGTGATAAGTTCTTATATTTGGGTAATGCCAGTGAATAGAAAAGAAGGATTTCATTGGAAAGATTTTAAAGGTCATATCAGCAAAATGTAACAACTAATTGGATGTGGGAAATAAAAAGAGAAAGAAGAATCAAAGATTTTAAAGGTTCTAGCATGGTTGACTGGGTTTTTGCTGTTATGTTAATAAAAATAAGGAAATCTCTGTGAATATTTTTTTTTACTTTATTCTTTTATTCCCCCTTTCATTCCCCTCACTTTCCCCAAGCACAGAGTTCTACAAGGAAGCAAAGAAAAGATGGACACTCATGAATATAATTTCTTCTACTATTATATATCCTTTCTTGAACTGGTAATTTATTGTTTTATATTTTGAATCCTCCCTGATGTTCTGCTGGGCACATCACAATGCTGTTTTGTTTTGGTTTTCTGTCTCTTTTTTCTATTCTGCTTTTTAAATAAACAGAAAATTTAAAAAATAAAAATAAAAAATAAAAGAAGGAAATCAAAAGTGGAGTAAATTTTGCAGAAATATAATTAGTTTGGTTTGGGTCACACAGAGTTTGAGTGGTAATGTTGAGGCTAGAAAGTACTAACAGGACTATAGAGTTCTCAAAAATATTTTCCTACCATCAGAGTACTTTAAGGAAAAGCATTAGCGTATTTGTGTAAAATGATTTCTTTTTTTATTAGATTAGAGGGATGTCACAGGAATAGTGACCCCGAGTAACTCTAGTGTATGTTAATATATACATAGATCTAGCCAGGACTAGATATTAATGTAATTTACTCACCCATTTCAAAAAACTGTTGTTTTGTTTTGTTTGGATCTAAAAACTATTCACCTTTTAATGTTTTCATTACTTTTTTTTAACCACTTTTGACAATTATTTTAAATAGCATACAAATAATAGGCCACTTATTAAAATTAGGTAAGCTTTAAATTAAGGTCACTAAAAATTGTTATAAAGCTAAACATGATTACTACAAATTGTCCTATTATATATCATAGGTAACAGAGTCTTTCTTTATAGACAAAGATGACATTATACACTTTCTGTCAGTAGGAGATAAATTTTGAGTGACAGTGACAGGTTGGGCTAATTTAGTTTTGCTTGGTCTTCCTTATGGATGGGCAGGAATTTTTATGCAAGATGGATGGTTAGAGTTAAAGGTACCACGTGTGGCTTTGGAATAGAATGAGCCTTTTCTGCATTTTGCTAAATGCCCCATAAGAGAATTTAGAATTAGTCTCATAAAGCAGAATGACCTAGGGACCATTTCAAAGTTTTTGAAATGTTTTCTTTTGGTCGCCCTTTTTACTCTACAAGTTCAAACTAGAAGAGGCAAAAATCCAGGATAAAATATGACTAATACCTACTTCTGCATTCCTATTCTTCATAGTTACAGAAAGAATACTCTATTCATAAAAGGCAAGCAAAAAAACACTTCTTCATGGATCATTATAGCCTTTATTAAATGAGTGCTATCACAATATACTGAAAAAAAAGAGAGAAAATGAAATTGGTGATCAAAATAGCAAAAGGTAAATTCCATTGTTACCTAAAGTAGAAAGCACTTTTTTCTTTAGCATGGCAAAAAGAGTGCAAAAATTTTAGTTTGTAGTCTGATAATGATAACTGACTAGCATTTTGAGATTTTCAAGGTTATTTGTATCTGTTATCTTGGTTAAGCCTCAAAACAACCCTGTGAAGTAGGTTCTAAATGATGAAGAAACCAAGATTCTGAGAGGTTGTGAATTTTCCCTGGTCACAAAGACAATAAGTGTCCAAGTTAAGATTAAAAACAAAATTATTCTGACTCTAGAGGCAGTTTTGCAAACTTTAAAGCACTGAAAAATGTTAATTATTATTATCATTGTTTTCCATACTATTTCTCTACCAATAAAGGTTGTGTTTCATCTTTCATTTTTGAAGAGGACCATTGTGGCATGATGTTTTGATGTTTTGACTTACAAATAAATTAGATCTAAATGAGACAAAGTGTGCAAGTTGAGGGAAACTAGTAGCAGCATCTTCTCCCCGTCACTGAGAAACTCAAGTAGAAACTATTCCAAAGTTTTAAGTTAGCAGCTTGGTGGTACAACGGATAGAGATCTGGATTTGTCAGGAAGATCTAAGTTTAAATCCAATCTCTTAACCACCCTATGCCTAAATTCTCTCATCTCCAAAATGTAGGGAATAATAGCACCTACTTTCCCAGAATTGTTGTAAGGATAAAATAGGATAATAATGTAAAGTGCTTAAAAACTTTAAGAAACTACATAAACACTATTTATTATTACTAAAAATACTAACACTGCATTAAGACTTTGGTAATACCTTTTATTTTCTTATATATGTCATACATTACCTGTATTTTTTTCTACCTGTTTATTTCTCACCCCTATAAAATGCATTATATCTTTGCTTATATAGGATATCCCAAAAGTCATAATACATTTTTAAGCTTTAACACTTATTAAAGGTTGTATAGTCTATATAAAGTGTGGATGCATACAGTGTGAATCCTGTTTTAACTCACATACTGTATTTGTTATTTATTCAATTGACTATAAGCCCACCCTGTCCATATTTAAGCATTATTCATATTAAGAAACCTCGCCATTACACAGCCCCCTCTACTTGCTTTGTAAAAGGAAGGCTCAGCACCTAACATTTCTGAGGATGAAGTAAACAATAAAAATGGAGGCTTGAAGAAAAATACAGAAGTATTTATCCATTGAGACACTTATTTAAAAATTTTAGATCTATTTCATAGCATTGAGAATTTTGTCAGAAGACCTCTAAATATTTTGACATACCCCAGTACTAAGCTGAGACAGCCAAGTATAACAGAGGGCTAGATTTGAGAGTTAGAAGACCTCAAATTCTATACTGGTCTATGGAATAAGGATGAACTGTATGACACTGGGTGTCACTTACCCTTTCTTATTTTCATTTTCTCATTTGTAAAACAAACAATGATAATGCCTACCACACGAAGTTGTCAAGATGATCAAATAACATAATATACACAAAACACTTTGCAAACTTTAAATGTCAACACATTATATATATATGCATATATATATATATAAATGTTAATATTAGCTAGCTATTAGAATGACAGTTTTTATATCTAATGTTTTCAATTGGATTTTAAAATAAAGAAATGATAGCTTGCTTATTATATTGGGTTAGACTTTGGATTGAGAGTAAGTTAAGGAGGCAGATGATTCTATTTGAGACTTTGCTGCTGAATCATAGTGTGACCTTGCGTAGGTTCAGTCTCTTTATTTGATACACTCTTTGACTGCCTGAAATATTTTGAAATGTAGCCTGCTAAAAGCCTGGCACAAGCTCCAATGGTAAGATCTTCTACCTTCTTCCCCCACAGAGCAATGGGAATACTCCAAGCATCTTGGTATGCTGTTGATGTGTGCTTAATTAAAGAATTACAACATGCCATGGAGGTGTCATATTGTCTACAATATAAGCTCATAACATACAGGCAAGTTTTCAGGCTTCAAAATTAAGCAGCCAGAAGAGGAAATGAAACCTGATAGGAAACAGGAATTGAGAACCGATATTATCTCCAAGTCTTGGGGTCAAGGACAAGAAGCAGGATCCCCACTAAGAGTGAAAAGAATGAGAAAAACATCTCAGAAGAAGTCTAAACCAAGAGATGAGAAGCTAACTAAAGTCAAATTAAGACAAAATCAAGGTCAGAAATCAGAACACAAAAGGAATGGAAGTTCAAGTTAGAAAGGTAAGTACTATAATTCAAAAGATGTAACTTGGCATACAAAAAAAGAACCTTTGTAAGATAATGGAAAGTTTCCTTGATTTCTCTGGTTTATTTCCTCATGAGCAAAATGAGGGGGTTGGACCAAATAGTCCCTAAGGTCTCATTTAGCTCTACATCAAGATTACTAAAAAATGCCATTGTTAGAATAATAAGATACTGTCTTTGCCTCTCTCCTTTTCCTTTTATAGAAAGAGCGGAGCACATTCACTTGAATGCATGGGTGATGCTAGACCTGTAGTGTTTGCCCTTCATTCTCCAAAAGGACCATGACATCAGAGATAATGCCATGACATGGAAGTGAACTGGACTTAAGTAAGGGAGGGCTGGGCAAAGTCACCTGCCTCACTTTCCCCTCCAGAGCCTTCTGGGCTTAGTGGCCAGATGTAGATCAGGATGACCAGAAATGGCCCCAGATACAGTGGGAGACAGGCTTTTTTGAGCTAGGGTCTTTAACAGATCTTGGTTTGACTGAGCTAATAATGCCCATTCAGTGAATAATTTTTTAAAAATTCCAGGAGAGGAAGATCTTCAGGGGTTTCTGGTCAAAAGAGAAAGAAATGCTATTTACATTCACTCTGAGCCAATCAGGACTAAACAATGACCAAGTAGAAATTGGCTTAGGACCTATTATTGGTCAATCAAGGAGAGCTAGAGTGATTTGGATTTATGGTTCTGGAGGAGAAAGTAAGGCTGATTGATGACTTGGCACAATGTCATGGTGTCATTTCCCTCATGTTGTGGTTTATTGTGAGAACAAAGGACAAACAACTACACTACATGACCAATCTATCTCTTTTTTCCAATCATATATTTCCTGAACCATATGTATACTGCTTCTTGCCTATAGGATAGTATTGGGAAGAGACCTCATCCAACAACTTTTATTCCTTATAAATCGTGGTATTCAGAGATTTACAAATACGACATAACTGCAGAAGGTTGGTGTTTAAAAGATATATTTTGGGGAGAAATGGGTGGTATAATGGAGAGAGTACTGGCCATGCAGTCAGGAGAGCCCAAGTTTAAATCTGGCCTCAGACACTTACTGGTTGTATGATGCTGGACAAGCCACTTACTTACCCACAATTACCTCCCACCCAAAAAGGGTATGTTTTTGTTTCATGCTATTTTGTTTGGTGCAGGGCAGGGCACAGTTTCCCAAATGTGATCCAGATCTCTTCCATCTATTCAGGACTGGCTGAGTTCTGCAGAACCTGTCTTAGATATGTGGACTAATTCAATGACTTGGCCTTGAAGTTTCAGTTTGGACATAGCAAAAAGTGTATGCAATTTGTCAACATAAGTAATCTGCATATAAAGGTTGGTTTTGCTCTACAGAAAGACAATACTCTTTCATTCCTGGAAATTCTCACAAACAAAATCTTTTCCATTCACTGGAAAAATAGTGAGGGACTTTGGAGAAGGGAAAACATAAAATATCCTTTTAGCATCAAGCCACCATCTAAGTCACAGCAATGAAGTAATGGTGATTATAATACTCCTCCCAATTATTAAAACCTACCTCTGCTATTTTATTTGTTAAATGCTACAGTTCCCTTGCATTAGAATGCCACATGTAAACACTGACCAGAAAGCATTCAAGCCACTGACTAAAAATATTGGATTCCAATAGGGAGGTTTATGATCCACCTTCCGCTGCCCTTTTTCAGAGTCCCCTCTGGGAGTTAGAAATTGATCCTGATAATGTACCTGGGAGTTGAGCTCACTGGCCATGCATTATTAATGCCCCAATCAATTCCAAATGGAGGAATATAGATCCACTACAATAATTCTTCATTGTATCTATCCTCTCAAACAACATTTTACTCTTTTTTTCATAGTAGTGGTCAGAGATTTTTTTTTTAATCCAAAGTGAATTTGAAATGGTACCTGTTTCTTCTATGAATTAATAGTCAGAAAGTTGTACTTTAATGTCAAATAAGAACAGGACTGAAAAACATACTCTAAATATAACATGGACTAAGGGCTCAATAACCCAGAAAAAGGAGAATCCCAAAGGAAGAAGACTCACAACTTCTGATAGGATTAGAGTCCTATTTTTTATAACACCAGCCCTTCCAGCATTTTAGTTTGTGATAAATACCTCTTTTTCTCAATTTCATGTGTAACTAGGACTTCAAACCTATTTCCAAAAGACTCTCTTTGTTGTCTTAGTAGATGATAAGATGGTGACTGAAGCAGGATGCCTGCCTTAAGGGGGTGGGTTAAGGAAGGAGTATAGGAGAAGAAAGATCTTACTTGCTCTTTAGAGCAACCATTTTTTTAGGGAGGGGGAAACTACTTTACTCCCATGTGTGCCTTCCAAAATTCATCCCCCCATTTCTCTCTCTCTCTCTCCCTCCATGCCTTCACTTCTCCCTCTTCCCCTTCTCCTCTGTCTCTCCCTCCATGTCTGTCTCTCTTTCCATGACTGTCTCTCCCTCTCCCTCCATGTCTGTCTCTGTCTCTTGCTCCCTCCCACTCTACCCAAAAACAAGAAGATGGTCTTTCTTCTCTGTGTCAATTCCTTTTCTCAGCCAGGCACCCAGCATCCTATTCCTTTGCATCAACAATAGATATCTTTATGAAAACAGACTTAAATCTGGGGGTATAGCACAAGACAGGATTAAATCATAAGAGATAGAAGGGGCTTATGAATTATCTAGTCTATCATCCCAATTACCCCCATTTTCTAGATGAGGAAACTGAAAAATAGAGGAACTTAGTACCTCGTCTGAGGTCAATGGGACCAAGGACCCATCAGTAAAAACCAGCATTTTAAATCAGATCTAAATATATCAAAGCAAGAGCAGAATAGTTTTAATTTAGAGATTCCTTAGAGGTGCAGACCAAGGTCACACACATAACAAGCAGAGATAGCAGAAAGGATTTGATGAGGAGATAGAGAAAATGAGGAAAATGAGAATAAAAAGAATGCCTCTGTAGAGTAACCCTGCATTTTGCTATTAACTGAGGTCAAATTCCCCTTTTATTTTCTAGCCCCAAAAGATTTTGCAACCAAGTGATCTCACCCCCCAAACTTCCCTCGGTTACCATGTATAATATATACAGGATAAGTTTTGCTTTTCAAATCGTGGGAGGTCAGCTGCCCCGCTGGGGTGGGTGCTGGGGCTGATGGAATGCAAACGATTTCCGGGAGAGGAATCTTCAGCTGGGAAAGAAAGCAGGGTCAAGTGTCATACATCTCATAGAAATCTGTGCCAAGGGGGGAAGGGCAGGAGGGTTAAGAGAGAACGCCTGAAGTGGAGCCCATAAAAAGCAAGCAAAACCTCGTTTTGAAGCAGCACAAATCTATTTGCCTTTGAATAAAAGCAAGTCTGAGATTTCTGAGTTGTCAATAAATGGGCAATACTGAAACTTCTGACTGTCATTCACCAAAGTTGGTGCAGCTAGGTTCCCACAATAGGCCTCCCTTGTGCTTGGTACTTTTGATTTGTAAGGGACATGGAGAGTAGTGGGAAAAACAATGGATTTGGAATTAGTGGAAAGCTGGGTTCAAATCCTAATGGAGCCACTAGGTAGCTCAGCTGATGGATTTCCAGGCTTGTAGTCAGGCAGATAAGTTCAAATTCAGCTTCAGATACATACTAGCTGCATGATATTGGGCAAGTGACTTAAGCTTGTTTGTCTCAGTTTCTTCATGGGGATAAAAATAGTACCCATCTCCAATATTTATTGCAAGGAATATAATAAAGTCCATTAGCTCTTTTCAACAATGAGGTGATTTAAGGCAATTCCAATAGACTTGGAATGGCAAGTGCCATCCACATCTAGAAAGAAAACTATGGAGATTGAATATGGATCAAAGCATAGTGTTTTCACCTTTTTGTTGTTGTTTGCTTGATTGTTTTTTTTAATTCTCTCATGATTTTCTTTTTTGGTCTGATTTTTCTTGTGCAGCATGATGAATATGGAAAAATATTTAGAAGAATTGCTTAACTTATATTGCTTGCTGTCTTGAGGAGGGGAGAGGAAAGGGCAGAGGGAGAAAAATTTGGAAATCAAGTTTTTGCAAAAGTGAATGCATATTTTTGCACATATTTGGAAAAATAAAATGCTATTTTAAAAAATTAATCATTTACTAATAAACAAGCATTTATTGAGTACCTAATGTGTTCTGGATTCTGAGGATACCAAATTAAAAAGCTAAAAACTCCTGTCTTTAAAGACTTATTGAAAGTAGTAGAGTTGAGGAAAAATAAAATTCTTTTAATAAAAAAATAAAAAATAATAATAATAAAGTCTAGCACTCTATCCACCCTATCACTTAACAAACTTAAACGTATGTCTGTGTTGTCAATAAACTCTGTCTCTTTTTCTTTTGGTGAGCCACTTGTTAAACATTTAATAATAATAATATACCCTTGATTTAGGATCCTATTGCCTCATGGGCAAATTATTACAAAAAAGCACTCTGATGAATATCTTTCCACAGCCTTCTGAATTCCATATGGGCTATGGAAAACAAAGACTGAACTGGAAGCTTTGTAGATGAAAGGAGTTTGTGCAAGATAATATGGTAAGATGAGGCTACCAATGGCCAAGTTTAAATCTTATGCAGCTTGACATGGCTCTCAACTACAATACACCACACCTGTTCTCAGTCTGGGTGTCTGTCTCTATGTCTCTATGTCTGTTTATCTGTCTCTTTTTCTGCCGAGGTTGATTCTTTATTGTCCTGCAATCTGAAACTCAGACTAGCCTCCCACTCTGAGCCCTTCCTTTATATATCTTTATATATCTTCCTTCCTTTCCCACCCTGCCTCTGCTTTTTGGCTTTCTTTGTTGACATGTTGCCTTCTCTCTTTAGAGATGTCTAGGTGATAGAGTGGACAAAGCACTGGGCTTGGAGTCAGTAAGATTCATCTTTATGAATTCAAATCTAACCTTAGACACTTACTAGCTAAATGACCCTGAGCACTGAACACCATTTGCCTCAGTTTCCTCATCTGAAAAAAATGAATTGGAGAAGGAAATTGCAAACCTCTTCAATATCTTTGCTAATAAGATCCTGAAGAGTTAAATACAACTGAAAAGACTTAACAGCAGCATTCTCCTATTAGAACATAAGTTCCTTGAGGGTAGGGATCGATGACAGATGGAAGTCCCCTCTGTCTCTAACACAACCTCTTCTCTCTAATCTTTTTATTCCATGTCTGACCCAGCTGCTGCCCAGTGTTCTGGTTTCCCAAGGTCTACCTTGGTTGGACATTTTCTACTTCTTTCCCTCCTATTAAAGCAGGAGAAAGTTTAATCAGTCCAATGGGTCCTGTTCTCAGCCACTGGTATTTGCTGGATCAAATATCTGTGTAAATAGAATAATCATTTGGTATTCCAGTTAGTCAGTCAACAAGTGCTTATTAAGCACTTACTATGTGCAAGGCACTGAGCCAAGAACTGAAGGCTTCCACATCCTGGTACAGGAAACTGGCAGCTATGGTAAGTTGAGGTTCTGGGATCCAAATTACTGAACTAGCACAGGATTTGGCCCATGCTACATAACCGAGAATCTTATATATGGGGGCATGAATAAAGTGCCTGGCTGTGAATCCCTCCGGATGCCTTTGTGGGGGGAGTTGGCAACCCTGTGAAAGCTCCTGAAAAGACCTTCAGATGGACTTTAGATCTTCATGTATTCAGTCTCCAAACAAAGCTATCTTTTCACCTCTGATCTAAGGATTACATACTGAGTGGGCCCAGTACCTTAAAAAATTGTTTTTTGTATTGACATACATATATAATTTCACTGGTATAGTGAACTTATGTTGAGAAAACCCCCTCTTTCAATACAAATCAATGACTGCTCTGAAGTTATTGTCATAATTACTGGAGAGTTTAAGTGATTTATTGAGAGCCACACGGACAGTATGAATCAGAAATGGGACTTGAACCCAGTTAGTTCTCCCTTCAAGGTTAGTTATCTGTCTACACTGCCACTTTGCTCGTGCCTCGATTTAGCCTTTTTAAAAATTCTGTTCCTGGCAGGCTATGTCACCTCCTGGACCCCATCCTAACCGGTGACTGCCTCCAGTAATAAATTCCAAGAGCTTCCCTTCAGGAACAATAGGAGGATTGCACTGGATTGCTTCCTGTCAACGCCACCATTCCCCCCAACTATTCTAGCTGAAGGGTAACTGCTTTGTAGAGCACATCCTCAGTTTCTGGGTATCATCCTAGGACTCCAGAAAAAGTAGGCTCATAAATTTAGAGCTGGAAATAACAAAGTTCATGAAGTATCATCTCTAAGGCACGATGAGTCGCTGAAGGTCACAGACAGCATGAGGACTGATGGAGCCATTAAGCAAGATTCTGGCAGATCCAGTCAAGGATGAGCTTTTGCCTAGAATTGGACAAATCTTGGGGAAGTCTGGTCCCCACTGACACTAGCAGAATAGAGTTGGCTTTTGAAAAAGAAGTTGTGATTGAGCTGCAGTTTGATGGGGTGTGACTCAGTAACATTGCTGGCCCACCCAAGGGCAAAGGAAAGTAGTAGCCTTCTACAGTAAAAGACCCTAGGCAAGTCACTTAATCCTGTTTCTTCATCTGTAAAATGAGCTGGAGAAGGAAATGTAAACTAGGATCTCTGCCAAGAAAACCCTAAATGGGGTCACAAAGAATAGAACATGACTGAAAACAACTGATTTGAGAAAGGAATTCCTCCTCCCCTAATCTATCTAAATTTAGGCATAGAGTTCCAGCAGGATTATGGGGGAGACAGGAACAAACAGGTTTGCTTTATGCAGGCGTGAGAAATGCACAGAATTTGCTTCTATCATAAACTCCCTTTCTCAAATCAGCACACGATTAAGAAGTTTAAAACTCCTGGAATTCCAGGAGAAAGACCTATAAAAGGAGCTCACTCATCTCTCCATCTCCCCAAAAGGTGCTCCTGCTCCCCTGTGTAATTTTTGGAGATAAAAAAAGAATAGGAAACTGAGAATCTACAGTCTGATAATCAGACCCTCAGCAGCACCAGAGTATCCCTATAACAGCTGAGTCTGCAGAGGCCCTATAATCTTGTTCCAGTTCAATCAAAGAACCAACATGGATTTTTATTAAATTAGACATTGTGATAATTATTATGGATACAAGAGAAATACAAAAACCAGAACCTGTTCTCAAGAAAATTCTATTCTACTGGTGGGATAACGTAACAAGATATCAAATGACCTATATACCTATGTATCTATGTACATAGCAAACCTTAAGCAAAAACAAATGCAATTATTGTTATGATGATGAAAATGAAGATGATGAAGATGAGAGTATAAGGTAATTTGGGCAGCTAAGGGGCACCTTAGCACCCAGTGGCCAGAACACTGAGCCTGGAGTCAAGAAGACTTAAATCAGACTTCAAACACTTACTAGTTGTATGACCCTGACCAAGTCATTTAATCCTGTTTGCCTTAGTTTTCATATTTGTAAAATAAGCAGGAAAAGGAAACGGCAAACCAGTCCAGTTTCTTTGCCAAGAAAACCCCAAATGGGATCATGAAGAGTTGAAAAACAACTGAACAACAACAAGGTAATTTAGGATGAGGAAGGAACCAGCAGTTGGGGGAGAGGGCAGATTATGTTAACAATGCTGCTCAAGCTAAATTTTGAAGAAAACTAGAGATTTTAAGAGGCAAAGGTAAAGAGAAAGTGCTCCAGTTATGGCAGATTACCTAAGCAAAGGTATGCAGATGGGCAAAGAAATGTTAAATGTAAAGAAAGGAGAGAAGTGAGTATGGAAGATGGCTTAAGTGGAAGGTCCCACTCTTAGTCTTGAGAAGTACCCTTTGATTTGGAGCTTTTGTTCTTGAGTTGTTTTGTTCTTTTTTTTTTTTTTTTTTTTTTTTTTTAAGCAATTTATCTTTCAAAACTAATTGGATCTGGGAGCAATAGTGAATCTTGTGAACATTTATCTCTTCTACTAGGACCTTCAAGCAGCAAGTCACATTAGAAAGACTCAATCTCCAGCATTTCTATCAGGACTATTCATTCACTAAGGGGAAGAAATAAAAGTTCAAGTGAATGGAACTTCAGTTCCTAAAATATTTGACTCTTGTGCAAGCAACAAATCCTTGAGAGTAGCAAAGTAAAAACCTTTTTTAAAATTTTTTTTTTATTGTTGTTTAATTCGTTTGGTAACTGGTAGGGAATCCTTACATACTGAAGCTTGAAAGGCAAGTCCCTCTTTTCACACCTCATCAAGCTACTAAAATAAACTACTGGTGGGTCTGCTCTTCAGAAGTCTCTCTTCACTCCTAGTTCATCCTCCATTGAACTACAAGAGTGATTTTCCTAAAGAGCATATCCAACCATGATCCCATCACCCTCAACAGGTATATTTATTTCCTGATATTGGCTTGATGCCTCAAAGTCCTGACCTTTACCTGGACTACCCTGCTATCCATTTCTCCATTCCACAAGAAGAAAAAGGATTTAATCAGGCTGAGAAGTACTACTCAGTTATGGCCCTTGCCAGACCAGGCGCCTCCACCCCAGCCCAAGGGCAGAACAGAATAGTAAAGGGTCTCTGCTTCCCCCAAACAAATCTATTCTGCACACCACAGGCAGATTAATCTTCCTAAAATACCCCTTTCATCAAGTTACTTAGTTATACTTGAAAAACTTCAAGTGGCTCCTCAGTGTCTGCAGGACAAAGTCCAAATTCCATTCCTTATTCTGAATTTCAAGGTTCTGTGCAATAGAATCCAAAGACTAGAAATATTTTATCTGTAATGCAAACATACACCACCTAAAAATTGAATTTCAACATTAGATATTGACTTCTGTTTACTGTCACACATATACAGCTTGTTTATTGTCCATTAGCCCTTTTTCAGTCTGTTCAATTCGTTGTGACCCCACTTGGAATTTTCTAGCCAAGGGTACTGGAATGGTTTGCCATTCCTTCTCTAGTTCATTTTACAAATGAGAAAACTGAGGCAAAGAGAGTTAAGTGATTCTCCTGGAGTCACATAGCTAGTGTTTGAGGATGGATTTGAATTGAGGAAGATGAGTCTTCCTGATTCTAGTCCCAGTGCTATGTTCACTGTGCCACTTAGTTGCCCTTTAGTTTGTTCCCCTATTCTATTTACCAGACTTGGCTACCAATCAAATTCACCCTCAAAAAAAAAAAAAAAAAAAAAAAGACAATTTACCTCAATAAAATCTATTCCAAAGAATGGATCTCGGGTTCTAAAAGATATTACAAAATAATATATATTTCCAAAAATTATAAGCAATGATAAAATCTTTGAAACATTCATACATACACACACACACACACACACACACACATATATACAGCTTCCCAAGGTAATCACTTTGAAGAGAACAACTAATTTTACTGAATGAACTTTAGTATATGTGTTAAAAAGAAATTGGTCAGATTACTTTGTAATCATACTTTATAAGCATATTATAATTATATGGACAGCATACATATAATATATATATATAGTTGATTTGTCTATTTTTGCAACTTTATAGGTAGTTTGGGGGCACTGGGGACAGAGTTCGCGTCTTGGAGTCAGAAAAACATGAGTTCAAATACATCTTGAGCAACTGTGTCCTTGGGAAAACCATGCTAACCTTTATCTGCCTCAATTTCTTCATCTTTTAAATGGAGATATTCATAGCACCTACCTTCCACAATTGTCAGGAGGATGAAACAATATATTTGAATGGGTCTTTGCAAACATTAAAGTGCTACATAAATGAGCTATTTTTTATTATTATTACTTGTTTAATGTATTAATATGCACTTGTATACTTTCATAAAGTATTTTGACATATTTTATTATAGTGTTGTTATATTTATTGTTATTAATATATTAATACACACTTCAAATACACAGACAAATACACATTAATACACAGACTCAAATAAATGACATAGCAGATTAGAACTTTTACTCAGAGTTGGGAAGAGCTGAATTAAAATCCTACTTCAGACTTCTTTTGTTTCTCTGAACAAGTGACTTGATCATTCCTATTATAAAATGATAATAAAATTCCCCATAAAATGATGGGGTTAGACACAGTGGCTTCTAAGTTCTCTTTCAACTCTGCCTCTAGGATTTCATAATCAAACTCTAGTCATTTATATATTTCAATCACTAAAGTTAATTTACAGTATATTTAAAATAAAGCCAAAACTGACTCCAGCAAACTTAAAAATTAAGATAAATTTAAAATTAAATTAAATGATGCAATCAGCATTCTAAAAAAATAATTATATGCCCAGTTTGTGGAGAAATTTCAAGGATTCAATGATTAGTAGTCCCAGACATGTTGTAATGAATATTCACCTGAACTTTATTGTTTATCACTAAGATACTCAGGGCATTGTTTATGACTTTCTCTATTTAGATTTATCTCTTTCATTTGAGAAATGACACAAGATATCCAGATCCTTCAATTTGGTCATTTCAATGATAATATTATTTACACTACTGTTTTCATAAGTTATGAAAAAACTGATTTGAGAAAAGCAGACTACTCACTGTGATATAAAATTCAACTCATATGTTTATTTGATAAAATAGCATGGAATTTTTATTCTATTGCACTCAATGTATGACTAGAATATTGGAGGAAATGAGCCCACTAAAATCATAATGTTGTATCTTAAAATAGCAATAATAACAAAACCATTCCAGAACAGTAATATTTTTTCAATAAGCTATCTAAAGAGAATTTTTCAAAAGAATAATAATGAGACATGCAATAAACCCAAAATAAAATGTTCTGAGCCATCAGAGTTTAGCATTTGAATAGAACTTTGGAAATAGGTTGTATCTGGAAGCCAAGGTATCAACAAAAAAGAGGCAATAGAAGTAAAAAATGTGGTCTGATGTCCTGACATAGAAATCTGGAGAACTAGGCTTTAGTTCTCTATTTCTCTTTTACCTTTGAAAATAATGAGCTGTGTGACTCTAGGCAAATCATTTAATTTATCTTTGCCTAGTCACTTTAAGAAAAAAAAATTGGTATTGATAACTCATCACAGAAGATAGAGGTTGGGGTCTGGAATCAAAAAGCTTTGAATTCAAATCTGGATTCAGATGCTTACTAGCTATGTGACCTTGGGCAAGTCACTTAACCCTGTTTGCCTCAGTTACCTCATCTGTAAATTAAGCAGGAGAAGGAAATGGCAAACTACTCCAATATCTTTGCCAAGAAAACTGCAAATGGGGTCACAAAGAGTAGGAAATGACAGAAATAACTGAACATCATCTTCATGAAGTTTATAAGCTGTGTAGCCTATTAAGTGATCTTTTGAGGTCCCTTTTCAGTTGTAGAAATTTATGAGAATTTATTTATAGTAAAGATTCAAACTTATTGTTTGCTAGTTTTTCTATTTTAACTTTTGAAATGATTTTTACCAAATAAAAAAATCCTAGAGAGCCTAGAAAATCTATTAAGGAACATGAAATTGGGGCTGTTTTAAAAACAATTATTAAAAGACCATAGTCAAATAAGGTGAAAATGTTGACAGTAAAGAAAAGATATTATCTTTTCAATAGTTAATCTTTATTTTGTGTTATCATAATGGTATAGAGTATATATAAAAGCATATGTGATTCAGAGATAACAAATCCACCTTGTTCTGCACTGGGCAGTGCACATCTGATGTATTCTGTTAAATTCTGGGCATTGAATTTTAAGAGGGATGCTGACAAAATGCAGCAAGTCCATTAGAGGATGAAAAGAGACTTGAAACAATAACAGGGAAAAAAAGTTCAAGGAAATAAGGATATGTGGTGCAGAGATAAGATTAGTGGCTGGAAGGAGAGAAAGAGTCAAGGAACAAGATAAGATTGTCATGTTAAAGGGAGATTAAATTTATTCTCCACTTATTTTATGTATTTCCAGAGGGAAAAACTAGAGCCAAAAAAATCATGAGACAGATTTCAGCCAATGTAAGGGATGTTTGAAAAGAAAATAAACTCTATAACTGAAAGTGTTCAAGAAGAGTATACAAAATCATTTATTCAGGGATACTGTCAAAGGGATTCATATATCCCCTAGGGGACTGGATTAGACTTCTGTGGTCTGTTCTGACTAAGATCCTAGAATTGTTGATGAATTTTAAGAGTTAGCCAACTTTAAAAATAATTTCATCATCATCAAAAAACTTGCTACTAGAGGGTGAACTTTGGGGAGCAATGATACCCTATGAAAAGGATTAAAACTGCAAGAGCCCTTCAACTTTTGTGCTACTCTTTTGCTTCTGTGGTGAGTGGTAGTGGAATAAATCAGAGGAAAATAGAATAAGAATCATAAAAATCACACTGTAATACTCTTAGACTACATGATACCAGTAGAATAAGCTACTGCATTAGAGTCAGAATATCAAGATTTAACTATTACCATTGAAACCAATGACATGTGACCTCAGTCACACTTTCATATCTTATCAAATCAACTGGCAGGAAATCACAGCCTACTGGGACATCTTAAATTCTGCACTGCTAAAACATTTTTTTCTTAATATGAAGCTAATTACTGCTACAAAGTAGTAATATACTCATTGAAAATAAACTTTTTAGCACATATAAAAATAAGTCTAAGGAAGCAAATTCTGTAGCAAATAATTATCAACTAGAATGTTTTCTGTTTAAAGAACCAATATCTCTCCATCTACTCTCAATTTTGTTTCAGCCTAATAAATCCTGAAGAAGAATAAGAAGGAGGACAAGGAGGAGAAAAAAGGAGGAAAATAAAGATGAAATAGAAGGATGAAGACAAAGAAAAAAGGGGAGGAAGAAGAGAGAAGGAAAAAGAAGAAATAAGGGGAAAAAGGAAGAGGAAGAAAAATGTTTGAAAAAAAAGAAAAAATAGCAATATCACATGACTGGAAATGGATTATTATTCTCTAATTATGTATATTTAGTCACACATCAAGTTTATTTATTTGTTTTGCAAGGCAAAAAAAAAAAAATTAAGTGGCTTGCCTAGGGTCACACAGCTAGGAAGTGTTAAGTGTCTGAGGGTGGATTTGAACTCAGGTCCTTTTGACTCCAGGACCAAATTTAAAGATTAATTAAATTTAAATATTAATAATTTCAAAATAAGACTTGGAAGATGACAAATAGCTATATCATTCCTGGAATTGAGAATATCAAATTTCTGCCATGCATCTCAGGACTTTTATGACATTTTAAAGGGAGAATAAGAAAACAGGAAAGAGTAAGTAATCTATCAACCAACTAGTATTTATTAAGCAGTATCAAACACTGTGCCAGATAGTGCAGATTATAAAACAAAAAGGAAGGAGTCCTTGCCCTCAAGAAACTTAAATTTTATCATAGAAGTCAACATGCACATTTCTTGTTGTTCAGTCTTTTTTTTCAGTCCCATCTAATTCTGTGACACCATTGGGGTTTTCTTGACAGAACTAGTTTGCCTCAGTTTTCTCATCTGCAAAATGAGCTGAAAAGGAAATAGTAAACAGAACCACATAGCTAGTAAGTGTCTGAGCTCACTGTGTGCATATGTATTTGTACATGTGTATATGATTTGTGTGTATGCACACATATATGCACATATATATATATACATACATATATATATTCACATATCTTGGAGAAATTTGAGTTCAGTTTCAAACCAGAACAACAAAGCTAATAGCTCAATAAAGCAAGTCACTCAAATGTTTTGAGTTCTCAGTGCATATATATATGTTGTTTATATATGCTTTAGACTAGTGAGTATGTATTATATCTTTAAAAAAATCCAATGCACATAATTTAATTAAAAATATTTCCAAAAATTCTAGCCATCATTTGAACTTTCAGCAAGTTATCATCTTACTTCTAATGAAGTCTTGCCTCAATATTGATGGCTATGGACTGATAAGGGTGGTGTTTGCTGAAGGACAAAGTGACTATCAATTTCTTAAAATAAATTAACAATGAAGTTTACTACATTGGTTGACTTTCTTTCACAAAAGATTTATCTGTAGTGTACAATGCTGTTTGAGAGCATTGTATTCAAAACAGAACTTTTGTGAAATTTGGAGTCAATACTGTCAAATTCTATTGTTACTTTATCAACTGAGGTTATGTAATATTCTTCAATATTGTTTTGGCTAAGAGAATAGAGAGGCCAGAGAAAAGGGAGAAAGAAGGGCACAAAGGTTGGTCATTAGAACAGTAAGAACACCCATAATACTTATCAGTTGAGTTCACAACTTTATGTGGACATGGTTTTTAGAGCACCAAAACAATTACAATAGTAATATCAAAGATCATTGATCACAGATTCCCATAAGAGACAAAATAATAATGAAAAAGTTGAAATATTGTGAGAATTACCAAAATGTGAAAACAAGATATAAAAGCACATGATGTTGGAAAAATGGAACCAATTCTGGGTTTCCACATACTTTCAATTTGTAGAAAAACAAAAAAAAACCCACAACAGCTGTGAAGTTCAATAAAGTTATGTCCAATAAAATACCTGTGTGTGTATAAGTATATTGTACATATATCAATAGATGCATATGTCCATATACCCCCACATTCACACTTACATGCACATACATTTTTTTAAAGCAATTTCACAGACTCCAAGGAGGCCCTGATATAGAAGCTGGCATTTAAATTACCTTTGAAGGAAGTTAGGAACTTTAAGACATAGAGGTAAGAGGGACATCATTCCAGGAAAAGGGGAAATGGGAAAACATGGAGTTGAGAAATGGACCATAGTATATGAGAAACACTAAGTAAATTAACTGCAGAGTCTTATTAAAGACTGATAGGTGGTACAGTCGACAGAATGTCAGTCATCTTCATGAGTTGAAATCTAGCCTCAGACACTTACTGTGTGATACGGGGCAAGTCACTTAACCCTGTTTACCTCTTTCCTCATCTATAAATTGAGCTGGAAAAGAAAATGGCAAACTACTCCAGTATCTCTACTGAGAAAACCCCAAATGGGATTGCAAAGAGTCAGATGTGACTGAAAAAATGACCCAACAACAAACAGCAACAAGTTATAAATGGGGGAGGATCTAAGGTTAATGTGTAAAATAAATCTGGAAAGGCATGTTGATTCAAGGTTGTGGGGGCTCTAAATGGCAAACATATGAGTTTGTGTTTGCTGCTAAAGGTCATTAGAGTAGACAATAAACAAAAATCTTATTTGCATTTTTCTCAATCACTTAAAATATAAATCCTTTATAAATTCAATTTATAAATTGCAATATAACACTGAATCCAGGCAATTAGGATTTGATGGAGGACCTTTTACAGAATTTACTCTGTTCTGCAAAGTAATTCACTTAATATAAACAAAGGAAGGAGATGAAGAAATTATCTCATCTATGGTAATAATTAGCATTTGGAATGTCATCATAATCTTGGAGGAATATGTTCCCCTTTGTGTTTGAAGATGAAGGGAGCAACTTTCCATCAGTAGGTTGTTTTTCTAGGAGTGGTGAGGAATTTGTACTAATCCACTCATAGGCACTCACCCATTCCTCCTTGTGACCAAGAGCACACATTTGTGAAGCAGCTGGTGGGGCTTAAAGGGCTGGGGCTTCAGGCCTTCATGCACATCTAAGCAAGTTAATTGACACAGAAGTCAGGACCTCAGTTTCATTAGCCTGTTTTTCTAACTGGTCTAAAAGAATTGATTTCTTTCAATTAAATTAAACATCTCAGAGTTGAACAATTTGATATATATTCTTACCTTTGTTTCCTCAAGAGTACACTTGGAAATTATTATGTTAGTAGTTGATTTTTTAAAAATATTAGTGCAGTAGAAGATAAAGAATCAGGAAGGCAAAAGACAATCTTTCCAATCTGCTTGATTCTCTTCAAATCCCCCTAACTGAAACAAAAACAAAAACTCTGGAAAACTGTATATAAGCCTCCCAGAGTTGCTGTGAAGATCAAATGATATAACATATCTAAAAGTGCTTTGTGAGCATGATAAATGTAGAAATATGTTTAGAAGAACTGCGTGTGTTTAACCTGATTTGGACTACTTCCCGTCCAAGGGAGAAGGGTGGTGTAGAGGGAGGGAGAAAAATTTGGGACACAAGGTTTTACAAAGGTGAATGTGGAAAACTATCTTGACATATATATACATATATATATATATGTATATTTTTTTTGTTTTGTTTTGTTTTTGCTTTTTGCTGAGGCAATTGGGGTTAAGTGGCTTGCCCAGGGTCACACAGCTAGGGAATGTTAAGTGTCTGAGACCAGATTTGAACTCAGGCCCTCCTGACTTCAGGGCTGGTGCTCTAACCACTGCGCCACCTAGCTGCCCCTTGACATATATTTTGAAAAATAAAAAGCTCTTATTAAAAAAAAAAAAAAAGAGAGAGAGATTAAGTAAGAAATTGTGAATTTCTGTTATCTAGTTAGATTTTTGAGTACATTTACATTTACATAATGCACATGTGGAATTAAATAAGGTTGTAGCAAAATGATACTATTTATAGTTATTTATGTATTTTCTGAACAGTAAAAAATTTTCTAAAAAAAAATTTCTTTGCAAACTTTAAAGCACTTTGTAAATGCTAGATGCTATCATCATCATCGTTATCATTACAACTGTAAGACTGCAGGAAAATGGTTAGATCTAATATTATGGCACCATAGAATTTTTTCTTCTCATTTTCTAGACTCATGAAATGTCAGAGCTCTAAAGGATTTAAAGGGATCTAGAATTATTGAATCATGAATTCAGAACAGAATCCAATCCACTCATTTTGTAGATCAGGAAACTGAAGTCCCCAAAGCTGGGGGAGGGATTTTTACCCAAGCTGGCAGAGGGATTAAGATAGGATTCGAATCTTCAACCTCTGAATCCAAATACAATTATCTGTCCACCATACCACAGTGATGTAATTTGAGGTCACCTCTTTAGAAATAATAATAACATTTATATAGCATCTATAATATGTCAGACTTGGTGCTAAGTGTTCTGTAAATATTACCTCACTTAAACCTCGCAACAACCCTGGGAAGTATATGCTATTATTATTTCTATTTTACAGATGAAAAAAACTGAAACAAATAGCAGTTAAAAATTGCCCAGAGTCATATTCTAGTAAGTGGCTAAGGCCAGATTTCAATTCAAGTCATCCTGACTCCAGGCCAGGTATTCACATCCACTGTACCTTATGATGAAAAAACTGAGGCATGGGGGCAGCTAGGTGGTTCAGTGGATAGAGCACCAGTCCTGAAGTCAGGAGGACCTGAGTTCAAATCTGGTCTTAGACACTTAACATCCCTAGCTGTGTGACCTTGGGCAAGTCACTTAATCCCAGTTGCCTCAGCAAAAAAAAAAAGAAAGAAAGAAAGAAAGAAAGAAAGAAAGAAAGAAAGAAAGAAA
>JAJPUD010008434.1:0-48985 GCA_023553655.1 Myrmecobius fasciatus | reverse complement strand
AAAGAAAGAAAGAAAGAAAGAAAGAAAGAAAGAAAGAAAGAAAGAAAGAAAAACTGAGGCGTGAAGTAATTTGTCTGAAATCTCAAAGCATTTAAGTAGAAGAGCTAATAAGAGTTCTGGTTCCAAGCCAAGTAACCTATGCTTCAAAAAATAATATCTTATGATAAGCACTCACCTGTAGGAGTTTTGAGGTGATTTCTAGCAGTACTAATCAGGGAAGAGAATCTGGTCAACAGCTCTAGAGAATTGTCTACTGTCTTAAAGGAAATCTTTCTAATGTTATCAAGTGAGATGGCAGGTAGAGAGATACTCTTGAAAGAGGAGGTATGTTTGGTCATTGGTCAGCTAGCCAAAAGCATAAACCCACTTGGAAACACAACAAATACTTCTCAATATCATTTCTCAGCCTCAGGGGATGTGTGCCCATGATCACCGGATCTAGTAAATACCGTGGGTAGCATTTGGCAGAAAAGCTAAGTCACTGAGTAAGATAGCACAGAAAAGTTAAAAACTGAAATAAGGGCATTAGCAGATGCTTACTGGATTTCCTCACAGGATATGATCCTGGAGTAGCATGTTGTAAACTGGATGTCTGTTCTATTTAAACTGACAATACTTAACTCCTACTTATTTCCTATGAATGAAATGGTAGATGAAATATCAAAGGCTCCAATTTCAATGTGAGAATCCACATTTATATTTTGTTTTATGGGTAAGACTATTCATCTCCCCAAACATCCTTCCCACCTTTGAGATTTTTAATCTTTTCTTCCAGGAATTCCTCACCAATGAATACTAACTATGCTCAGCCTCAGGTGCTGGACAGCACACCCCCAGATCCCACAACATAGTTAATTCTTACATACATGCCAAACAGTTTGTTATTTGTATAACCCTGAAGAGTCCTTTAATAATCATCTTTAATAAGGACAAAATGCAGGTTCTTGCTCTTGAGAACCTACATCACAGTATATAACACCATGCATCAGACAAAACGCACTAGGTATGGCATTGTAACTAAAAGCTAGGGGGAAGGGAATAGTATTATCTGGAAAGGAGGTATATCTCAGTTTAAGAAAATTTGCTATTTCCCTTCCCCCAAATAAATTAAATAAACTGATTCACTTCACAAAATAGATATTTATATATAATATTTATATGCATGATATGTATACATAAAATGTATTATAAAAGGAAGTATATTCTTTATGGTCATTTAGCTAAGTGCATTTAAAATATGATTTAATTTAAACACATATTTTATTATTTAATAATATTTATTATTCTTTTAAAATGGTTGGTTCTGCAGTTTCACACCTTATTGTTATAACCATATCACTATAGGATTGCATATTGAGTACACTGATACATCACAAAATCAGCTGAATATTTTCCAGAAGTATTTAGAAAAGAAGGAAGGAAGATCCAAATGTTAGTTTAGAAAAAATATGAATAGCATGTATTCTAGAAATGGTATACTAGAAAATGTTAACATTTTCTCTCAATCCCTTCTGCAAAGATAAGCCATTTACTATTTTTCCCCCTTAGAGGAGGTTTTAAGCAAGATAAATGAAGGTGAAGGAGCAAATTATTTAAAAAAAAAAAAGATTTTTACTGTCAAATAAACTACATATAAGAGAATTTTATTGATTCTTTTATAGTAATTAACATATTATATTATATAACTTTTACTACATTATATTTGTATAATATAATATGTTGGCACAGTGTAGTGTGTTATAACAATGTAACATATCAAATATAAAATTTGTTATTATTAAGTATTGAGTATTGCTATATTGTCCAGGTTTATTCACAGGCTTAACCTCGCCCTAACCGGCATGGGAGTTTTGAGCTCTTTCCAAACCAGGCTGACTCAATCCTCCTTAGACAGCCTCTAGCTGCTAAGGGTTCACCATGCTGGTGCCATACAGTGCAGACACTCAGTTGGCACAGTCCACTACAATTCAGAACACCAGAGATCCAATGGTCTCAGCTTCCCCACTACCTGGGATGATTGACATCCTCTACCACCTATACTTAAACATGATTTTTAAAGAAATTGACTTATTGTATGAAATAACCCATATAGTTAAACAGTCATTTAAAAAAATAATCTACCCAAATGGATATTCCAAGACTGTCACCTTATACAACACCCAGTTATTTTTAGATGACAGACTTTTTTAAAGCCATAATTAAATTTGATACCCAGCAATGTAGGGCCAAGTTTGAGCTAGAGAAACAATAACAGTATAGCAGCTCATGCTGATTACACGGATATATCACCCAATCAGCTGTACATTTTCCAAAAGTGTCTACAAAAAAAAAGGAAGTAAAATCCAAACTCTTCTAGTTGAAGAAAAAAAATATAAAAATCACTTATTCTGAAAATGGGACTTAGAAAAAGTCTTAATATTTTCTCTTACTCCTTTCTTCAAAGATAAACCACTTAAACTTTTTCCCCCTTAGATAAGGCTTTAAGCAAGATATATCAGAGTGGAGGAGGAAGGGAAATTTTTTTAAAGTTTTACTGTCAGAAAAACTCACATAAGTGAGTTTTATTGGTCCTCTTGCTATCTTAGAATCTAAGAAACCATTTAAAGATTCAAAGAGCATCTTAGAGATCATCTGCGCTTATCAAAGCATTTTTACAAATGCGTAAATGGAGGCCTAGTGAGCTGAAGAGACTTAACCACAATGACCTGGTTTCACATGTTGAGAAGATTTATGGCATGAAATGCAACCTAAGCCATACAGAAGGGCTCCTTGAGAAAGGCCCTTATAGAATTCCCTGTCAAGCTCCGCAGGATCCAATGACCAATTTTCAAAATCCTTCTACATTTCATACAGAATTCCAAAACAAACGGAGTCCTACCTGAGTTGTGCGGGGAAAAGGGGGCCTCCAACGACAGCTTGGTTCTAAAAGAGCTGTCCCAAGTTCTTTTCCCTCAACAAAGCCACTGGCCTCAGCCAGCTATTCCACAAACGGATGATACATTAAAAGCAAGAAAGAGAGAGAAGTCCCCCAAAGGGAGACCCAACTCGGGCCCAGTGCTGCCCCAACGTGGGAAAGGAAAAATCGAGTCCCTAACCTACGCCACGCAGACTCAGAGGCCTTTCTGTGTGCTGGAAACCCCCCTCGTGTTTCAGCTTCTGGGTCCCAAGGATCACAGACAGGGACTGGAATTTCACTCAGCAGTTGCCCCCTCACAACGAGCTGCGTTATTTCAGGCACTGACCTAAGTTCCTGGAGAATGTGAGCTGAGCCACCAGCATGGAGAAGGAGGGGGCTAAATGTGACAGTCTGAGCAAGACGGCAAAAGCCAAGGAGAGCAGCTTTCCAGCTGTAGTGGGCTTCCGCAAAGGCCGGGGGAAGTGGTTTCATCTCCCCTTAGCAGAGGGGAAAATCTGACACTGTTCGTGCTCTCTCTTAATAGCTTAGTGGTGCAGCGTCAGGAAGAGACCAGGACAGATTCTGCCTCCAACAATTACAGTATGTGTCACTTAATGGCTCCAAGCCTCAGATTCCCCATCTGAGAAAGGAGAGATTATGTGATAACGCGCAAAATTCCTTGCAAACCCAAAACCACTAGGTAAAGGTTTTTGTTATTAATTGTAACATCCTCCACGGGCAGCTTGAGTCAGAAGGAATTGTGACCAACTGTCCGAAGTGTGACTCAGAAAGGAATACATATAGACATCTGAGTGACAAGTACAATTTTAAAAATGATTCTTAACCCTAAAGGCACCAAGTCACCCTGTTTTGTTTCATTTTTTAAAATTGCGTTAAAGAGTAAAATTAAATAAAATTAAAATTAATAAAGTTAGAGGGTCAACATTTACTCTAAGCCTCCTTTGAGAAAACAGAGAAAAAGAAAATTTCATAAATATCTAATCCATACACTTGCATACCTATGGCACATTGATAACTATTAGAAAATAGTTATAGCCTAGGAAAGCTGCTTTAAACCTTGTACCCTCGGAATTATCTCCCCCCCCCAATATGGATGCTGTGAGTGTCCCAAAAAGTCAGGTCCCTTGCACTAGATCGAATCAACTGTTTCTCCAAACTTTGTTTTCTTTGCTACCATTTCTATTTTCTCTAGAAACACCTCAGAGCTTACACACACACACACACACACACACACACAAATATATGTGGTTTATATATATATGTGTGTGGTTTATATGTGTGTGTGTGGTCTATATATTTACATTTATTTATATATATGGTATGTATGTATATATGGTTTATATAAATAGATTATATATATGGTTTTGGTATATGTGTGTGTGTGTGCATGATTTTATATATATGTGTATGTGTGGTTTATGTTTGTGTGGTTTATATGTGTGTTTGTGGTTTATATGTGTGTCCTCAGTAGTCCTCAGTAGTTTGGATCATTAATTTCCCCTAATGAATCTGATTATTCAAGTTTGCATTGTCTATATATATATGGTTTATGTATATATACATATATAGTTTATGTAAATAGATTATATATATACATACATATATGTGTGTAGTTTATATATATATGTGATCTATATATATATTTATTTATATATATGGTTTATATGTGTTATATATATGTTTATATATGTGGTCTCTATCTATATGGTTTATATATGTGTGTGGTTTTTATATAGATATCTTATAGATAGATAATCTATATGTGGTTTATTTATATATATGTAGATTTATATATATATACACATATATATACATATATATGTGTAGTTTAGACAGATTTTATATATATGGTTTATATAGATAGATTTTATATATATATAGTTTCAAGTATGATGGTTCTACTACCTTTAAATGAAGAAAAGTATATTAATAAGAATAGGGAGTAAATCCTATTTCAGTGGTATAAGGAAATTTCACAAGAAGCAGCTTCCTCCATTCATGCAGATCAGCATCTATTCTTTAAGATTTGTCTAGATCACTAAGAAGTTCAAATGGCTTATCCAGGATTACATGCCAATATGTCATAATCCATGCTGTGAACCCATGTCTTTCTGTATTCAAGTGGTTGTTATTTAGTTGCTTCATCATTTCTGACCCTTTGCCACCACATCTGGGACTTTCTTGGCACAGATACTGGAATGGTTTGCTGTTTCCTTCTCCAACTCATTTTACAGATGAGAAAACTCAGGCAAACTGAGTTAAGAGATTTTCCCAGAGTCACACAGCTGGTAAGGATAGAAGGGAACTATGGATGATTGTGGGTAGAACAATAAGGACGATCTATACATTTGGGGAAAAATAGGTAGCATAACAAACCAATTTCAGTGCCTGATTATTTGAAGAGCAACACCAAAGGTGTCATTGATGAGTTATTGATATTGATAAATTTCCCACAAGCTCTGATGAGGTTGACTTGATTTCTTTAACCTATAAATAGTTTTTGTTCTTTTTTTTGTGAACACTGTACTTATAAAAGGGGAGTTAATAACATAACACTTTGTGTCAAATGTGAAGTTCCCAGATTTTTTAGATGAGGTCAATGAGCTAGACATGTGAAAAACCCCAATAGGAGGGGTATCCCAAGAGAATGTCAGATACATGGTCAAAGTAAGTAGATTGAATCAGATAATTTCTAAAGTTCCTTCCAGGTCACAAACTCTTGATTCGAACCTACAGTTAAAATAAATGCACACGTCTTATTGATGGGGGAAAAGTATAAATCACAGATGATAATTATAGTGTAAAATGATGACACAATTTCAAATTATTTGAAGTTCCATCCAAATGGGGGAGGTAGAGAATATTTCATATTAGAAGTGATGAAAATTCCTCATGGTATTCTCTCCTACAAGCCTTCTTTTCCTCACAGATAACTGCCAGTCTGCTCTTTATCTAGGACTCAATAGCAAAGCCTGTGGCAAATTTAAAGAGAGATATCAAAACCAGGCTCTGTGGGCAGTCCCTACCCTGGCAGAATAAAGAAACAAGCACTTCAGAGGATCCTATTTTTAATTCTCATTTAAGTAGCTGTCATTCATGATGAAAAAAATAATTCTGAAGTTTAAGCAAAATTATTTAACAAAACCTAAGTACAAGTCCTAGATCTAGTTTGGCATGTAAATGCTTATTGGAGATTTTGCATGTTACTGAAGGAATCTGTTGTCAGGAAATTGGAAATTCAAATTCTTTTCCTATTGCTTCTGTAAGTGCATCACATAGGTAAAAAGTTAATATACGCATAAACATTCTTCATTGTAGAGAATAGATGCAGGTCACCAAAATTAGCTACAATAATTTTTTTTTTGATCAGGTTAGCCAATTGTCCCCAATAATTTCTTTTATGTAAATGAAGATGTTTTAATGGGGAAAAAAATTCCTCCAACATTTTGGTTGAGGAAGGAGGTAAGATAGTGGTTGGGGCAATGACATATTGGGTACCTTAGTACTAACAGTATTTTTTACCTAAAACAACTAGGTCCTCAGTAGTTTGGATCATTAATTTCCCCTAATGAATCTGATTATTCAAGTTTGCATTGTCTATTTCCAGTGGGCAAGGATCAATTATCATATTTTGCATAATTATAACTTCAAAAAATGTAAATTTGGATACATGTGAATACACTTGAGAAGACTAATCATTTCTACTAAATGGGACCTAACTGTAATTTTAGTCAGAGCATTTGATTTCAGGTAAATCCACCTAAATTGTGCTTTAAATTCCCATTTAAATGATTAAGTATGAAACCTCTATTATTATTTTTAAATTACATCAAAAAATTACTACTCATTGTTTTCTAGGACTTGGATTCTTCACAACTTGAATAACAATGAAGATAAACTTTCATGTTTCATTATGCTAGGGTATCACAATATATTTTATTTTATTTTTTATCACAATATATTTTATCTTTTTTTTTATTAAAGCTTTTTAATTGCAAAACATATGCATGGGTAATTCTTCAACAATGACCCTTACAAAGCTTTCTGTTACAAATTTTTTCCCTCCTAGTCACCACCCCTTCCCTAGATGGCAGGAAATCACTACATGTTAATTATGTTTAAAATACTTGACAAATCAAATATATGTATACATATTTCCACACTTATCTTGGTGTGCAAGAAAAATCGTGTCTACAAGAAAAAAAATCTGAGAACACAATGCAAGCAAACATCAATAGAGAGCATGAAAATGTTATGTTGTGGTCCACATTTCACATCCCTCTCTCTGGGTGTATATGGCCTTCTTCACTGACCAATTAGAACTGGTTTGAAGCATTTCATTGTTGAAGAGAACCATGTCCATCAGAATTGATCATCATATAGTCTTGCTGTTGCTGTGTATAATGATCTCCTGGTTCTGCTCATTTCACTCAGCATCAGCTCATGCAAGTCTCTCCAGGCCTCTCTGAAATCATCCTGTTGGTCCTTTCTTATAGAACAATAATATTCCATAACATTCATATACCATAATTTATTCATTCTCAATTGATGAGCATCCATTCAGCTTCCAGTTTCTAGCCACTATCAAAAGGGCTGCCACAAACATTCTTGCACATGTGGGTCCCTTTCCCTCCTCTAAGATCTCTTTGCGATATAAGCCCAATAGAAACGCTGCTGGGTCAAAGGGTATGCACAGTTTGATAACTTTTTGGGCATAGCTCCAAATTGCTCTCCAGAATGGTTGGATCTGTTCACAGTTCCACCAATAATGTATCAGTATCACAATATATTTTAAAGCAATGATTTTGAATCATAAAATATCAGAAGCAGAAGTCACCTAAAGATAAGACAACTACTTCATTTCACAAAGAAAACTGACATCCAAAGAAGGAAGTGGCTTTGGATATCTCCTATATTCCCATAACTTTAAACACTACATCTCTGTGAAAGACTCCCAGACTAAACCTGAATTAAGCAACTGTGGGTTCTAGGCAAGGTACATCCTTGACTTATAATGTGTTAGGGTATGACAGAGGTCTTGATGTTCACTACAACCTGACATCACAAAATAAAAATCCAAGTGTTATGGAAA
Organism: Myrmecobius fasciatus; assembly: GCA_023553655.1. Lineage (NCBI taxonomy): Eukaryota > Metazoa > Chordata > Mammalia > Dasyuromorphia > Myrmecobiidae > Myrmecobius > Myrmecobius fasciatus. The sequence goes on along the minus strand of JAJPUD010008434.1, from coordinate 40,976 downwards.
AGAGATTTTTCTATCACTAAAAACACATAGATTTTTAAAATTATATTTAAAAATTTTCCTTTTTGTTAATAAAGCAACAGATAATTACAGAGTACTAAAATCAGAGCTAAGGAGACCCAAATTCAAATTCTGTTTCTGAACTTAAGTGGTTGAGTGGATAGTGTGTCCATCCTAGAATCAGGAAAACAGTTCAGATATGCTTCAGACACTTACTACCTATGTAATACTGGATAAGTCACTTAACCCTGCTTGTCTCAGTTTTCTCATCTTCTTCTTTAGTACCAGTGGTATAACATTTTTCTACCACACATGAACTTAAAAACCATCATTCACTCTAAAACCTCTCTTCCTGTGCAACAGAATCTTGGCGTAATTATCCAAGTCAAGAAGATAGAGAATTTTTCAAATATTAATATTGAACTTTAAGGTCTTAAAGGATAAGAATTATATCTTGTCTTGAAATTTTGCACTGGGTAGCAGAATGACTAGTACAATATTTGAGAAAAGGGGGTAGCTAGGTGGTGCAGTGGATAGAGCTCTATCCCTGAAGTCAGGAGGACCTGAGTTCAAATTTGGCCTCAGACACTTAACACTTCTTAGCTGTGTGACCCTGGGCAAGTTCAAGTCACTTAATCCTAATTGCCTCAGTAAAAAAAAAAAAAAAAAAAAAAAATATTTGAAGAAGGCAAGCAGTCTGGTCGACTGGTTTTTAAAAATCTTTTTCCATCCACTGATTTTGCTACTGAACAAACAGTTCATATGAAATCACAATATTCTTTGCTGGTTTTTTTCACCCACATGAAAAATATTCAAAAAAATCACCCACATGATTATGAGAAGTTTTCTTTAAAACAGAATACAAATATCTAATAAGGAAGTTTTTGGAAATCCACTGTCATCCTGAACTTAACAACCAAAAAATGAACATTCTCATCTAGATAGTAGAAAAGGACTGTGAATTTCTGTTATATCAAGATTACTTTTTTTTTAAGTATATAATAAATTCTACAAATTCTTTGAAAATTGTCCTGCCAAATTGTGCTTTCTTTTAAACCTACTTCTGTTCTTTTCTTTGCACGTTTAAAAAATTTCAGTTGTCCTTTTTTCTTTTCTTTTTCTTTCTTTCTTTTTTTGAGAATGGGGCAGGAATTATTGGCAGTTTATAAGTAGTATAAGGCCTTTTCATGAAAGCTCTCTGTTCTTCTGGATCTAGACATAAAGCTTGACAGCTTAAATATGCCTCTGCTACATTTCTAATCACACAAGTTATCTGAATAGCTTGTCTACACTGGTATTAACTATCTCAACAACCTTGTTTCTGGTTGTCCACGGGCTTCTGGTTAACTCTTGGATAGTTCTGGAATGAAAGAAGTCACTTAATGAAGTTTTTCCTTGGATTTCTTGATAATTATTTAACCTAATATGAAGTTCAGGTTTTTGCTGGCATACAGTAGGTGAACTCTAATTAGTTATTCATCTTTGCAAACATTACTACTTTATTTTTCTAACTATTTCAACCATAGAATGTTTGGAAACACTCATATCATAAATCCATTATAATATATAGTATCCCAGAAATATGTTAACTATTAGAACTTGAAACTACAAAACCCAGCAATGTAATTAACAAATGACCAAACAAATTGTGGCACAAGAAAGTAATTGAATGTTACTGTGCAATAAAAAAAAACTTTAAGCAAAGATGTAAAGAAACATGGGAAAATATATGAATTGATGCAAAGTGAAGCAAGAAATAATATATACATGACTACAATAGTGTAAATAGAAAAAAATTGAAACTAAATCCTAAGGAATTATAATAACTAAATTTGATCCCAAAGAAAAAATATGCAGAGGTAGAGGCTATGAGTCTATGTCAGAGTTTTTCTTTTTCTAATTTTTTGTTTACTCAATAGTATTTTTCCAAATACATATAAAGATGGTTTTCAACATTCATTTTTTTATTTTTTAATTAAAGCTTTTTATTTTTAAAATATATGCATAAATAATTCCAAGTTTTTCATTATATTAGTTTTGCCAAATTGTTTTTCCCCTTCTTTTTTACATTTGTGGTTGTAAGGTATAACTCTCTGAAAAAGGGAAAAAGTCCAGTAGTAAATGTAGGTAATGTGAAACCAAAAGATATCAAGAAATATTATTTAAAAAAAAAAGAAATTCCCAAGATCACCAGCACCCTGTCCAAACAAGGAACTAACTCAACAACAAACACCCAACAAGTTATTGTTGCCATTTCTCTAGCATTAATAAGAACCTGATTGTTTTCTGCTTTGGGCACAAGATCACAGAATTTTGGAGTTAGAAGGAACTTAGTGAATATATAGTTCAACTCATTATTCCAATTTAAGAATTAAAATTGTTCATACTTGTAATTGCATAAGTATTATGAGAATTTCATGTATAGATCACATATTTTCTTCCTATTATAAGGATCGTCCCATCTTTCAGTGACCTGTGGACATAATTATACCTCATTTTATTTTGTTTATGTTTAAATTGAAGGTTTGTGGTGACCCTACATCAAACAAGTCTATTGATGCCATTTTCCCAACAACATGTGCTCACATTGTGTCTCTGTGTCATATTTGGGTGATTCTCACAGTATTTCAAACTTTGGCATTATTGTTCGAATTTTATCTGTTATGATGATTTGTGACCAGTGAGATTTGATATTACTATTATAATTGGGGGGGGGATCACAAACTACATACCATATAAGATGAAAAACTTAATCAATAAATGTTGTATTCTGACTGTTCCAGTCCCCCTTCTTCTGTAGGCCTCCATATTCTCTGAGACACAACAATATTGAAATTAAGCCAATTAATAGCCCAATAATGGCCTCCAACTGGTTTAAGTGAAAAAAAAAAAAAGCCAATCAGCAAACTTCATTGCTGCTTTATTTTAAGAAATTGCCACAGCTATCTTAACCTTCAGCAGCCACTACCCAGAACATTCTGAAGCCATCAACATCGAGGCAATGCCTTCCCCAAGCAAAAAGATTATGACTCAAAGACTCAAATGATAGCTCATTTTTAGTAATAAAATATTTTTAAATTAAGATATGTGCATCATCTATTACCATAGAAATACTAAATAGAATACAGTATACTGTAAACAATGCATTTATATGCATTAAGAAACAAACAAACAAAATTGAGAACTAGTTTTATTATGATACTTATTTTGGTGGTCTGGAACCCAAACAGCAATATCTCCAATCTCATGCCTAAATTTTAACTCTCTTGCTTCCTTTTAAATTTCTTATGCCACCAACATCTTATCTTTCTCTGCTATAATTTCTCTGCCTATAATTTAAATGTTAACTACTAATATTGTAATGGAAATTACTCCACTTCTCATTAAGGGGAAAAAAGATTACATATAAATACAACCATTTTACTGTTATTTTATGTTTGTGGAAGGAATTTTCTCTTACAGAATTCTGCAAAGCCTAAGTAGCTACAAAGTGTCTTAATCTACACAACACCCTAATGAGGGAGCTAAATAATTTAATAAACCTCCCACAAGTTAATTACCTTATTAGGAATTTTCTAAATATTGCTTCATTAGGAAAGGGCCCCACATGTGCAAGAATGTTTGTGGCAGCTCTTTTTGTAGTGGCTAGAAACTGGAAACTGAATGGATGCCCATCAATTGGAGAATGGCTGAATAAATTATGGTATATGAATGTCATAGAATATTATTGTTCTGTAAGAAATGACCAGCAGGATGATTTCAGAGAGGCCTGGAGAGACTTACATGAACTGATGCTGAGTGAAATGAGCAGAACCAGGAGATCATTATACACGGCAACAAGACTATATGATGATCAGTTCTAATGGACATGACTCTCTTCAGCAATGAAATGCTTCAAACCAGTTCCAATTGTTCGGTGAAGAGAGCCATATACACCCAGAGAGAGGGATGTGAAATGTGGACCACAACATAACATTTTCATGTTCTCTATTGAGGTTTGCTTGCATTGTATTTCCTTTATCAGATTATTCTTTCTTGTAGATACGATTTCTCCTGCACAAAAAATGATGCAATAATTATACATATATTCGATTTCTTAAGTATTCTAACATAATTATCATGTAGTGGATATCCTGCCATCTAGGGGAGGGGTGGGGAGTAGAGGGGAAATATTTGTAACAGAAAGCTTTGTAAGGGTTAATGTTTAGGAATTACCCATACATATGTTTTGCAAATAAAATTATTAACAAATTAAAAATAAATAAATATTGCTTCATTGAAGCAATGAAGTTGCTTCAAATTTCTCAAATTAGGGATTTCTCAATATTCTCAATACTACCAGAGTATGGTAGAAAAAGATAACTGTTGAGAAGTGGCTGTTTTTTTGGGATAAGATGCCTCCTCCAAGAGCTGGGTTTCCAATGTTAAGATTTGTGTGTTGCTTTGGAAAATATTCTCTAAGTGCCCCAGATGCCTATAAAACATGGCAAATTTCAGTAGAAAGAGTCAAAGAGATTTCCATTCCACCCCCTCTATTTAATATATGCTTTGTCTTCCCTAAGGTTTGAGTCAAACTTCTAGATCTATGCTTGGATTTAGATGAAAGTTAAAGATCATAGGGTTATAGATTTAGAAGTGACAGGAAAAACTGAAGTCCAGGAAATTGTGGCTTATGAAGAGTCACATAGACATCATTTAAATCCAAATCCTCAGGTCAGCATACCATCCACCATCCCATCATAGTTTGACAACACACAAGAAGAATGAGCTCAATTGCTCTGATGTCTTTAACCCTTCCATCCACCTTCACCCCTCATTTCTTTAACCCTTCCATCCACCTTCACCCCTCATTCCTCTGCTATTTTGCCAGCAGCCTCCAACTTGACAATCAAAATTACTTCCATGTTTCCCATACTTATTATTTCCAGCTATTAGTCACCATCATTCTGCTCTCTTCTATCTTGCTTCTGTAAAATGAATAGTTTGGATCTGGGAGCCTCTAAAGCCTCTTCCAGTTTGATCCCAAGAAGTTAATTCCAAATGTCTTTCTATGGATTGAGTAGACATATACTTCAAGCTTAATCTTGTTTTCCAGATGCCTGATATATCTCTCTAGAATAAAATTACCCTGATAAGTGTTTTAGTGAAAGAAGTCTCTCAAGATCTGTCTTTTACCTCATTTAGCTTTTCCCCTAAGGCTGTTCATTCTTTGTCTTCAACCCCCTTAAGGCAGTTAGCTTAGCTGCTGCTGTTATTTCAGACCTTGATTTCAGTGGGGACCTGGAATTTCTCCCTTCACTGTTCACTTAATTAATTGTTCAGACATCTGTTAAGCAGAAGGGGCTTCATCTTCCTGGCACCAACATCATGCTTCTTGTAGACCTTGGAAAGCCAAAGCTGGCAAAGATATCTTACTGTATCAACTGACAATGGCATCAAAGACATTATTTTAGTTCCCCACACATACACTTAGCACCTTCTTTGCAAAGATAACTCACTAGATGGAATTTTCAAGTGGGACTGAAAATACCATACATGGCAAAGCTCACCACATGCCTTTGCCCTGAGTCTCAGAGTTTTTCTTTTCACATTCAGTGCTGATGCTTGTTAGTTTGATCTGACTATTCTGGAAACTCCCTGTGTGGTCTCAACATGATTAATTTGTCAGCTCTTCAATTTTTTGGTGTCATGGACCTCTTTGGCAGAATATTTTTTTAAATGTATAAAAGAAAATACAATAAAATTATATATATGTACACATATCTATGTATGTACACACATGCACCTAGATACACATGCATACATATAAACAGACACATGTATACAAATATATATATGTTCACACACATAAACATAGATTTAAGTTCATAGACCCTTGCTTAAACATTTCTGTTTTGTGCCTCAGAGTGAGAGTCCAATTCACTAATAACTAAATCATGACTAGAAATGTTCATGAAAATGTTGAAGTCCTGAAATTAGGACATGGGGCCAAAAAAATGCAACCTACCAGGAGACCTTTTTTCTAAAGTTATGATAGTATATAAAGGTGCTTGTGGTAAGAAAAGAGAATTAAAATCATATGCCCAAATTGAAAGTGTGTAGACATATTCATGATCAAAAGAATGTGCCTCTAAGCTCAGCTCTGAGCAGGAAAGCATTCTTCATCATTGGCCCTAACACCCAGTCCCACCCAGAGCTTTCCACTTCAACTGTTTCTGTCTATGAATCTCATTCTCTATTATTTTTATCTATGTGATTCAGAAAGACCTTCAAACCTGGGGTAAGTAGAGAAATTTATCAAGTTTATCAACTCAGGTGCTTTAACTTGGGTTAAACATGGAAAATTATGGCTAAGTAATAGATATTTGAGGTTAAATCAAGTGGGAGAGGCAGAGATACTCATTGAAAAGGATAATCCTTTTCTTCCTCTTCCTATCTTTATGATTGGATTAGTCACTTATAGGTCCAGTCACTAAATATGGGTGGCCCCTAAGGAATCCACCATATAGACTATAGTCTTTCCAGGGCTTGTTTCTTATTTGTAAATTGAGAGGATTGGGTTGGGAGATATACTATCAGATCAAGACCTAAGGAGAATTCAGAAGTTGGGGTAAAGGTGGGGAGAATAGAATCTCTTAACCTTTCCATAACAACTTCATCCTCTTTCTCTCCCCCACCTCCCTCCTTCCTTTGGAAACTACCCATGGCTAAAATGACCTATTTTCCCTATCTTATGTTGGTGAATCTTATTTTTCAAAACAATAATAAGAAACTTTACACTAGCATGATGATAAAACTATGTTTATGGGGCAGTTAGATGGCACAGTGGATAGAGCACCAGTTCTGAAGTCAGGAGGATCTGAGTTCAAATCTGTCCTCAGACACTCCTTTTAGCTATATGGCCCTAGGCAAGTCACTTAACCTCAATTGCCTCAGCAAAACAAACAAACAAACAAAAAACCCTATATTTATAACAACAACAACAATAATATTTTTATAGAACTTATTCCTAGGCTTCTGCTCTGTGCTTTATAATTCTTATTTCTTATCTCATTATCTAAGGACTCCTCCAGGAATAAATCTACAATCCTAGATTCATCTCAACAATCCTGGGAAGTAGACGCTATTATTCTCATTTTACAGAAAAATGGGACTGAGACTCAGACAAATTCAGTGACTTGATCTTGGGCAAGTTAGTAAGTGTCAAGATTTGAACCAAGGGTTCTCAGTGATATCTTAAAGTTTCTCTAGTATTTCCTGGTGCAGTCATTTTCTGAAATCCAGGTGTCAAGGAAGTATCAAAATGACACCATAGTCCACAGTGTTGTAGGATCTGAAACCTAAAGCACAACTTCAAAGTGGAAAACTACAGCAACATTTACAAAAAATAAAGAAGGTGGAGTCTGAACGACTGCTGTAATCAGCAGCTGGCACTGTACCCAAGTCAAGGTACTCATGCCAATCAGAGATGATAACTTTTATACTGCTTTCATCTTGCTCTCATATACAGATTAAAGATTGATATACCACAGATTTATAAGCAAATGAAATTATGACAATATCCATCCTGGATTAGTGTTTGGGATGGAATAAGAAGATGGGCTTTCACTAAAGGAGGTTGTAATCTCTAATTATGCTGCAAAGTAAATTATTTCCCTACCACAAGAGAATATAAAAATATTCTCAGCCATAAATATTACCAGGAAATTAAGCACCATTGGCTCCCTATTCCTCTAACATTTAAAGCTCTTCATTGTCTGGCTTTAGTCAACCTGTAAAAAATTGTATTATACATTATTCTCCTTAATTCAATCTATACTCCAGCTAAACTGGTTTACTTGAATTAATGCCTTTCATCTTCTGACTCACTTCTTTACTGAGATGCCCCCTACCCCAGCCTGAAATACATTCCTTCACCTCTCCATCTTTAAATTCCCTAGGTTCTTTGAAGATTCAGCTTGAGTACCTCCTTTAAATTAGGATTAATTTAGCAGTTGATAACTACCTCTTCCCCAAAATTACTTTACTTTTATTTTGATTATAAATCTGTATTCATTCCACCATTGCCCCTGCCCCGTTGGAATACAAATCTATTGAAAGTAGGAATGTTCATTTTTGTCTTTTTCTCTCTCCAGTGCCCAGTACAGTGATGCTACTTATACTGCTGCTGTACTCTAAATTCCAATAGATCTTACCCTCTGTTAAGCTCTTAGGCCCTTGACCCTCCCATTGACATGGCTACTATATCCTAAGGATACCTGGTTATTTACACTCTTCCTTCAGACAAACTCCCTTCCCTCCCATATTTGTTGTCTTTTCCTATTAGAATTTGAGCTCCTTGAGAGTAGGGACTATCTTGATTATTATTTTTTTTTATTTGTATCAGTAGCATTTAATTTAGCACAGTGTTTTGGACTTAATAAGCACTTAATAAACAATTTTCATTCATTCTTTACACGCTTATTCATTCATGGTAGGTGTTTAATAAATACTTGTTGAATAAATTAACCACAAATCTAAAGTTAGCAGAAATCTTAGAAGATTAGATAAATAAAAACAAATAGAACTTACAAAATAAAGGATCTGGAAAAATATCATGTGAAAGACCTGACATTTTTCCATAGGGAGAAATGTTAGTTGATTGTAAAATACTAATTCTTTCTATTTCATGTATGATAACATAGCACTATAAATCATACAGCATTTAGCATTTAGTCTGATTACAAGTAACTGGAATGTTTCTTTTTGAGGAAGTATTTGATCCAGTTGATATACTATATCTAACAATAGAGGAAATTTCTACAGTTCCTTTTTTTAAATAATAGTTTTTTATTTTCAAAATATATGCAAAGATAGTTTTCAACATACATCCTTGCAAAATCTTGTGTTCCAAAATTTTCTCCCATCCTCTCCCTTAGACAGCAAGTAATCCAACATATGTTAAACATGTACAATTCTTCTGTACATATTTCCACTTTTATGATGCTGCACAAGAAAAATCAGATCAAAAAGGAAAAAAAATGAGAAAGAAAACAAAAAACAAGCAAACAACAATAAAAAAGTGAAAATACTATGTTGTGCTGCACATTCAGTCCCCACAGTTCTCTCTCTGGGTGCAGATGGCTCTTTCCATTCACAAGTCTATTAAAATTGGCCTGAATCACCTCATTATTGAAAAGAGCCATGCCCATCAGAGTTGATCATCACATAATCTTGTTGTTGCCATGTACAATGTTCTCTTGATCCTACTCATTTCACTTAGCATCAGTTCCTGTAAGTCTCTCCAGGTCTACAGTTCCTTATTAGAAGTTTTGCTCTATTCTACTTTTCTCCATTTCCCCTATCCCTCAAAAAGGGGGGAAGGGAGTTTACACAATTCAATTTTCCTTATAGAATTTTAAATATAATATTCTTGGATGCTTGAACTTCTCTAATGTAAATAATTTTCCTATATGTATTGCTGGTGCTTGATTTTTTTTTTTTTTTTTTTTTGAGAAAGCCAGCTAAGGAAGGGGAGTGTCATTATTTAGTTGAATGATATCTGTATGCTCTCTCTTCAATATGCTCATGTCAGAAAGCAAGACTGGTTGATGGACCATCTGTCTTCATCTTTTGTAGACAGAAATAGACTTTCTTATTTCTGATGAACAGAGAAAGGGCTGCCAAGACAGAATTTTTCATTGTGTTAATAGCAGTAGGCCCATGGCCCACCAGGGTGAGAAAGCAGCATGAAAGTATTCACATTAATGATGCTAAGAAAACAATGGCTCCCTGCCCACTCTGGGTTCATAGAAGCTGCATCTGGAGTGGATGAATTAGTTGTTCGAAGGAACAAGACAGGGCAGTTGCCTTCTATGAAAAGCCTCAGATTCACAGTTCCCTCCTCTGTAATCCACATGCTATGGGGCAAGCCCTGTCTGGACAGGTTTGCAAAATGTTTGAGTTATGAAAATACAAAAATCCAAGTACCTTGCCACACAGACAGAGCTCATTATACACAGAGTTATTTTGTTCCTCATTGTTCCCAACTTGTCTGATTCCCCAAGACTCCCTTTCTTTAGTCCTGTTGTAAACAATATGGCCAATTGTAGAATTTTCATTACTGGCCCTCTAATTCATATTTAAGAAAATGCCTATTAAGTTTATTTAGTCTGAACTCCTAAAAGGAAGAGAGAAAAATTATGAATCAACAGATCATAGATTTAGACCGAGAAGGGATATTCCTCATTTTTACAGATAAAGAAATGGAGGCACAGAGAGAATAAATGATTTGTTTAGGGTTACACAGCTAGATTCTTCTTTCTTATAAAGTCACAGCACTACAAAGTATATCAATAAGGTTACTTATTCCATTTCTCTATTTCCAAGGAATATCCCTAAAATGTTCCAGGTAAAATTGATCTACAGCTGTTAAGAGTCTGGGAGAAGAGCTTGGGTCACTGGGAGGATAAGTTACTTACCCATAGTCACCCAACAGTGTGTGCCCCAGGTGGGACTGAAACTTAGCTCTTGGTGGTTTCAAGGGTAGCTCTGTTTATATTGCAGTACTGTAGCTACCTCTCTTTACCCCATACACACATCTCTCCCTACTTATATGTATGTATATGTGTTTATATGGCAGCTGTGTTGTAGTAGACTAGAGACTGGAAAACCTGGGTTTGAAATGCGGCTCACTTACTAACTATGAACCCTTTCATTTAACATCCCTGCTTCAATTTCTTCATGTATTAAATACCTTGCTTTAGATACCTATTTCTACAGAAGAGCCTTGTAAACCTCCATTGTGGTCTTCCTTATAACTATCTAATTTTTCAGAACAGTTGTCAATATATAACCTTTCAGAGCACTAGTGGCAGTAATTTTCTCATGCAGAGTACCCCAAGTGATAAAATCATAGCTTCAGAACAGAAATCTTTGAAGGTGAAAATTTTGTGCTTACTTCTAGTTAAGGCCATTTGCTCTTGTTCTGACTTCCTGTGAATTCTTTTAAAAAACATTCATCTATGAAATTTAAAAATAATGCAATATGCCTCATATAGGGAAATTCATAAGCAATCAGAAATTCTTTTTAGTACACTAATGTTTATCAAGGTTCCCATCTTTCCCTGGTGCTAAAACAACATGCTTGTACACAAAAGCTCCCTATATTTATTTTGTATTAAATCTTATGTATATTTTCTCATATGTTATCTCCCTTGATAGAATATAAGCTCTCTGAGAGTAGGAATCATTTTATTCTTTGCATTTGAATCCCTCAAACCGAACAGTGCCTGGCAAATGGTAGGTACTACATAAATCCTTTTTTCTTTTTTAAGAAATAATTAATGTCATCACTATTAAATTAGAGTTAGTCTTTGAAAACTTGTGGGCATAAAGATTTATAAGTGGCCCTCACATTGTTCTTTATGGAAAACAAATGCTGAGTAACTCCTGAAAAGCAGGTTCTTTCCAAGTCACATTTTTAATATTTCACAGATTTGACAAGCATGATTATGAGGGATTCTTCCCTTATAGCTAAACCCTTAGCTAACATCCATCTTTCTGAGAAAGGGGCAGTCTGGTTCAAACTAGTTTTCACTAGTTCTAGCCTCTGTGACTGAGTCACATTCCAAACAATCCAGCAATGGGATTACATCACCCTCAATTGAGAACTTTTTTTTTTTCCTTTTCCCTTATGGAAACAGCTGTTACATCCAATTTTCATGACCTTTAAATTCTTGGTATCAAAGTATCCAGCTGTTGGTCCAATCCATCCAAGTTGCTATGGGATAGTGTCTGTGCCAAACTAGACTAATTTTCTTCAACACAGAATTACAACTTGACATAAGAAGTAACTAAATTGAGCTGGAGCACAATGATCCAAACAGTTGGCAGTCAAATTTGTGTGTCTTTTCACAGCTGCAGGAGACAGCTTGCCCTGAAGTCCTCCTTCCCACCTCCCTGCCAACATCACCCATCACCACCATTTCTTCATGCACTCTCAACATTTTCCCTTAGGGATTCATTTGCAATGTGTAGAGGAACCTGCCCTGTGTTATCTTTCCTTAGTTGAGGTCCATGACTGAGAACTGTCTTTTTTTTTTCTTCATAGCTACACTTTGTAGTGGAGAACAAAGCAACAAATGAACTACTAATCTTTGAGATTTCTTTATTTGGGGAAAATAAATCTTATAAAAGACAGCTTTGATGCATTATTTAATTCAGGATAATAATACCTTTATACAATCCTAAAACAAGATGTCAGACATTAATTTGAATATCTACATCCACTGTGCAGCAGCAGTGGACTTCTATAAAAGTTCAAGACCATTTCATTCCTACTCACTCCTCCCCTTCCCTTTCCCCAGTGACAAACAAAGGCTTCACATACTATTATCTTTTCAAAGTCAATACTCTATATTTAGCTTAGTGGCTTCAGCCACTGGAGCTCTCAATTCTTTGTTCAAGATTGCAGAGTCCTTTCCATGCTCTAACCTTTCAGTGTTTTACTTTTTTTCCCTGCAGTTGCTTTAAGTGGCCATTTGAATGAATTTCTCCAGAGACAAAGCTGATGGAGTCTCTTAAGGAAAAACCCCACATTTTTCTTTGTCTTGTCCTGGACAGTGTCAGGAAGGCTGAGGCCATATTCAACAAAAGCAACAATACAATTTAGATGACTTTTAAGGGATGAGTCAGAGACTGAAACCACATCCCTTTCATGAGGAAAAATAGATTAAGCTCCCATCAACAAATGAAGTCAAAATTATAGTATGAGAGTTTGTTTTTATATTTAAAAGAAATTGTCAGTAATAGCTGGCTCTTACATAGCATTCTTATAGAATACATAAATAATCTGACTGAATCCTAAACACAATCCTATGAGATATGTTTTATTATTGCCCCCATTTTACAGATAAGGAAATTGAATCTTTCAAAAAGATAAGAAAATTGAAGTTCAAAGTTGAATGATTTATCCAATGTCATGTAACTAACATTTAAGCCAGGATTCAAATTGGTTCCCTTGACTACAAATATGATATCTTAAACCTGTTCACATTCTGCCTTTTGCTTAAGTAAAAGCAGAGATCTTAGGGATAAATCTGAGACAGTCCCGAAATTCATGTCCTTCTTATCCTCATCTGATGGTTTGTTAACTTAGCGGTGAAGATTCTTTTCTCTCAACAGGGAGAAAAGTAAAACAGGAGATAGAGCTTAGGAGTTTACCCTGGGACTAATAAATTATGTATTGCTTATGATTTTATTTTGTATCCTGTTGCTGCTTTGCAATTCAGAGATATGTGAAAGGAAATTATAAAATTCAAATTAATAACTTTCCAACATCTGAGTTAATTCTTCTCTGCATAAAGAAAAAATGAATCAGAGCTTAAAAGTAATGAACCCTGCTATGTTTGTCTTTAAAAACAACACTTAAAATTCTATACACAAAGATAAGAAAATCATGTGCTACTACAAATCCTCATTCCAAAAGGAGAAATCATGGGATCTGCATTTCATTAGAGAGAGCAATCTTTTGGCAGCATGACCATTGTTGGCAGACAAAGGACATGATGATAACATGGCTCATGAATCTGTTTTCTGTTTTCCTAAATGAAGAGTCCCATAGAATCCAAAAATGGAAGACAGGAGAATGCTGCTGCTTTCCTATGAACACTAGGTGGTGCTAGGAGACAAATGAACACTAAATGCAACCAAAATTGTGTTCTTTACCAGAGTTTAAATAAATTTTTGATCATATTCTCAAGTATCACATGCAACTTTTCCTGGCCACAATCTTGTAATTAATACACAACATCCCTTTGCCATTTCCCTTACATATTATAAATGTGTTCCTTGTTGTTCAGCTATTTCAATTATTCCAACTCTTTGTCACCCCATTTAGGATTTGCTTGGCAATGATACTGGGATAGTTTACCATTTCTTTTCCCAAATAATTTTATAGATAAGGAAATTAAGGCACATATGCCTAAGTGATTTGTCCAGGGTCATACACTAGTATCTGAGACTTCTGACTCCAGGCTGGGACTCTATCCACTGTATCACCTGACTGTCCTACATATGCATTGCCTACTACTTTTCTTTTAAAGGAGGAAGATTGCTACAAGAGAAAGCTCATTTGCTTTACTCAGAAGACTATGGTCCAAATCCCACCTCTGACATTTTTTAGCTAAGTGAATTTGGACAATTTTCTTCATCTAACAGGATATAAAATGAGGGAAAAAATGGCCTTGAATATCCTTTCAAAATCTAAATCTAGGACCATGCCAGTGGACTAGCGAAATGATTGTCTTCTAATTGCTCACATTTATTTAGCACTTAAAATTTTATAAAGTCCTTTCCTTACTATGATCCTTTTCTTCTATTTTATAGATGAGCAAAGTAACACTCAAGGGTCACAAATCTATTATATAAAGGGCATTTTGGTAAATTCCTTTAGATAGGGCTCAACACAGACTTACCTTGTATCAAACTCTAGTCCTTGGAGAGACAGGGAAAGAAGGGGAAACATTAGATTGCTTTCTCTAGTGATGACTCTAGTGATGAAGCAGTTAAATTCAACTACATGCTGGGAATGGAAATGTCAATTAATGGTGGGGAGGAGATCCGTGGGGGAATAAAAGAAAGTAAAGGGGAGACCTTTGGCTTTCCTTTCCAGAGAGAGATTCTGCTTGTTGGCCACTTTATCCCACAGAATGATAGCACACTATAATGGATGTCCTCAAAGAGATTAAAGACCTAAAACTGGTAGAAGGGAAGAGTTCAGTAATCAGAAGAGATAAGTAACATAGATTACAAGATGAAGACCAGAGACACAATACTCAACAGAGAGAATAAAGAAATAACAGTTGAGGACAATAGGGTAGCTCTTCATAGTCAGAGTGAGTTTCCCTGGAATACTCATGTGAACCTAACTATGTGTACTTGGTACATAAATTACTTCAAACATATTCTTTGCTATAAAGTCCTTCACACATGTTTTCTGGTCAGAAATGTCTTCTGTGTGAGTGGCTATTCTCATTGTTGATGTGGTAATCTGTGAGAGGGTATATGTTTCCTGTGTTCATAGGAAAATCTTTTGTCACTTACTTTGCCATTCTGTTTATTTAAATATATTTTTGCTTTGAATTAATGTTTTCTTTTTGATTGCTGGTAAAAGTAAGAACACCAATGGGAGCTCCATAATACACTTTGAATCCTGGTTATTTTCTATGCACTCATGTGAGAGGGAACTCAAATGCTACATACACACATGCAAACACACCTCAATTTATGTACTGTCTTGAATGGTATAAATTACAATATATCATGCTATACAAATGTTAAAAGCATTGCTATAGTTTGTTATTGCTTTTTTATATTCTCCATGTTATGAGCCTATATCTTTTCCTAATTACACATTTTCTGTATTTTATAGTTATTTATAAATATCACTTCCTTACCACTAGAATGAGTCCTTTAAAAAGAGCATTGGAATTGGTTTGAAACATTTCATTGTTGAAGAGAGCCACATTCATCAAAATTGATCATCATATAGTCTTCTTGTTGATGTGTATAATGATCTCCTGGTTCTGCTCATTTCACTCAGCATTAGTTCATGCAAGTCACTGCTGGGTCAAAGGGTATGCACAGTTTGATAACTTTTTGAGCATAGTTCCAAATTGTTCTCTAGAATGGTTGGATCCGTTCACAGTTCCACCAACAATGTATCAGTGTCCCAGTTTTCCCACATCCCCTCCAAGATTCGTCATTATTTTTTCCTGTCATTTTAGCCGATCTAATAGGTGTGTAGTAGTATCTCAGAGTTGTCTTAATTTGTGTTTCTCTGATCAATAGTGATTTGGAGCAACTTTTCATATGACTAGAGATGGTTTTAATTTCATCATCTGAAAATTGTCTGTTCATATCCCTTGACCACTTATCTATTGAAGAGTGGCTTGAATTCTTATAAATATGAGACAATTCTCTATATATTTTACAAATGAGGGAAAAGGGTAAATTTTGACCAGCATTTTTGCCAAGAAAACTCCAAATGGGATCCCAAAGAATCAGGTATGACCAAACAACAATCCATGTATTATAGTCAAGCATGAGAACTCACTCATATACTTTGTCCAAGAAACCAAGTTGAGAAATAAATTTAATTACTTGGGAAGAGGAACTCGTTTTTTGTTGTTTTTTTTTTAATCACTAAAACATTTTAATTATTGGTTTAATTTCATTCTCAATTTTAAGGTCTCTTAGTGTCTTTTCCAGTTATTTTTGAAAAGGAACAATAGTATTATCACTCCATAGTATTTTTAAAATTATGTCTTACTATAAGATATTAGACCACAAAGGGTGCAAAGCATATTTTGAAATTAACAGATACTGTCAATAAGTGGTCATATTTGAAATTAGTAAGGTTAAGAGATACAGTCAATTAAGTGAAGTCAATCAATAAGGTAGGAAGCTATACTCACTGATTCATCCATAAAAGAATAGATTATTACACATTTAATATATATGTTCCAGGCACTGGAAATACAAAGACAAAAACCAGGTACTTCTTGCATTCTCCTGGAGCAAAATAACTGCATATCTGTACCAGCAAAGACAAAATAGTTTTAATAATACTAACAGTCGGGGAGAGAAGAGATCAGGAGAAGCCTTAGTTAGGGATGGCATGTGAGCAGAGCCTTGAAGGTATTCTTACTGGAGTGAGTGAAGAGTGAAAATATTCCAGTAACTAGGGACAGACAGCTTGGGCAAAAATGGAAGAAGGAAAATGGAATGTGAAATACTGGGGGAAAAAAAATCTGAACATCCTGCCCAGTATTACAAGTGGACGAATAGCTTCCAAATAAATCCTGGTTTTTCCTATTACTACTTCCATTTGGGAAAGTCATAAAGTGTATTGATGTGTTAAGTGCTCACTAGGGGAGCTGGGAAGGACAGA
Source organism: Myrmecobius fasciatus (assembly GCA_023553655.1). Taxonomy (NCBI): domain Eukaryota; kingdom Metazoa; phylum Chordata; class Mammalia; order Dasyuromorphia; family Myrmecobiidae; genus Myrmecobius; species Myrmecobius fasciatus. Next base: position 24,046 of record JAJPUD010008434.1, on the reverse strand, counting down.
TAAAACTGAGCACTTCACCAGACAATTAGTTTGAAAAGGATATATTCTAACTTAGATGCTATTCAGATGAACAGATTAGATAAGTAGTTTGGCTCAAGGCAAAGTTTCAAGAAAATTCACTGCTGGAATTTCACTCATGCTAATAAATACTTATGAGACTGGGTTTCAAATGGCCAGGCCATTCCAACTAAACGTGCAGTTACTGCTCATTCAATTTCTATCAAACTTCCAATCATCTAACCAGGTCACTGATCGTGTCTGAAAGCAGTTTGCAGATTGATGAGGTGGGGATGGAGTGGGGGGTATAGAGTAAGATGGCAGGGACAGTATTGTCTTCGTCTTTAGCACCTAGCACAAGGCCTGGCATATGGTAGATATGCAATTGCCTGCAGTTTATTATATTGATTGATCCAGCAGTGTTTCCACGGGGTCTGTACCCCAAAGAGATCTTAGAGGAGGGAAAGGGCCCCACATGTGCAAGAATGTTTGTGGCAGCCCTTTTTGTAGTGGCTAGAAACTGGAAACTGAAGGGATGCCCATCAATTGGAGAATGGCTGAATAAATTATGGTATATGAATGTTATGGAATATTATTGTTCTGTAAGAAACGACCAGCAGGATGACTTCAGAGAGACCTGGAGAGACTTGCATGAACTGATGCTCAGTGAGCTGAACCAAGAGCAACCAACAGCAACAAGATTATGTGATGATTGATTGTGATGGACGTGGCTCTTTTCCACGATGAGATGATTCAAGGCAATTCCACTAGACTTGAGATGGAAAATGCCATCTGCATCCAGAGAGAAAACTATGGAGACTGCATGTGGATCAAAGCATAGTATGTTCACCTTTTGTTATTGTTTGCTCATTTTTTCTCTCTCGCATTTTTCTCCTTTTGATCTGATTTTCCTTGTGCAGCATGACAAAAATGGAAATATGTTTAGAAGGATTGCATGTATTTAACCTATATCAGACTGGTTGTTGTCTTGGGGAGTGGGTGAGGAAGGAAAATTTGGAACACAAGGTTTTGCAAAGATGAATGTTGAAAACTATCTCTGCATGTATTTGAAAAAACAAAATAATATTAAAATTTATTATAATGATTCATGACTGATAATTTTAAGTAGATGTATTAGAAAAGACATTGTACCTCCGAGACCAGCTAGATAGCAATGTTCTGTAATCAGAGAGACCCAAGTTCAAATCCAATCTCAGATACTTATTAGCAATGTGACCTTGGACTAGTCATGTAACCTGTATTTGCTTCAGTTTCCTCAATTGTAAAAATGGGAATAATAGTTATAATACTAGAACCTACTTCCCAGAGTTGTGGTAAGGATCAAATGAGAAAAGATTCATAAATTGCTTAGTATAACATCCTGGAGAAAGAAATAGCAAACTATTCCAGTATTTTCATGAAGAAAACTCTAAATGGGGTCAGAAAGAGTCTGACATGATTAAAACAATTGCACAGCAAAATAGCACAGAATCAGGCATTGTAAGCACTATATAATATAGCTTTTATAATGTATTATTATTACTACTGAGTTTTAATCTAACTTCTGCCACTAAGTAACTGACCCTGGGAAATAAAATTTAATTCATTAAACATTTATTAAATATGATTATATATAAGACATTGCTCTGAAGTAATTATAGATGAATAAAGCAAAGCTCTTTCCCTCATGGAGCTTATAACTGAGCAAGAGAGGAAAGACATTTATATAGCTACCATAACACAAAATAGTTGAGTAGATATAGATGTAAGAGTGGCACTTAAGCCATTTCATTGACACCTTGACCAAGTGAACACACTTTTGATTTAATAAAAAAAAAGAAATCAGAAATTAGTATGGACACTTCTCTGTATCAATCAAAGCTAGTGTGTTAGAGACTGGGTCAGTCCTAAACAATATATATAGGAGGCACAGTTATCTCAGGATCCAGGGGAAAAGTGCAAATTAAGGTCTGATTATGGAGGACCTTGAATATTTAATTGCTTGAATGTTATTTGATCAGAGGCCATGAGGAATCAGTGAAAGCTTCTGAGTAGGAAAGTTGTAAGAGAGAACTCTACATTAGGAAGGTAACTCTGACAGCTGCATAAAAAACCAGAAAAGGGAAATATTGAGTAATAATTAAACCACTTAGGAAATGATTGAAATAATCTGAGCCAGATGCAATGGAAGCCAAACCTAGAGTGGTAGTGGCAGCAGGGATGGCAGAGAGAGGACATATTTAAGAGAAATTCTGCAGAGGTCACCTTTAACTTTGGTTAACTATAGGGGTGGTGGTGATAAGGAGACAGAAAAAAGTAAGAATCAGAGATAGGATTAAGTCAAGATGGAGAAGAGGAGTTTAATGGTAACAGTAATAACAATGGATAAGTACAGATTTCCAGGGCAAATCACTCTTTTCCTTAATTCCTTTATCTGTAAAAATGTAGAGGTTAAACTAGATTATGTCTAAGATCACACCTATCTCTAACCTTTAATTATTCCATAAGCATGTACTACTTCTTCCTAAGTTTCTGGAAAATGAAAATAATTTGGTGTTCATTAACCTTTGTCCACAAAAGGGAATGAGATCTCCAGTGCTATGTGATGAATGATAAGTGCACCCTCTCAGTAACCAGAGGACCTGGATTCAAATAGAATCTCAGGATGTTTATCACAAAGGACCACAAGACTTCAAGTTATTAGACCTCAGTTCTTCACCTATAAAATGACAAATCTGAACTGAATAGCCTTTGTGGTCATTTCTGATTCTAGATCTGCTGTTCTATGAGATATTCTTTTATAAGGAAATAGCAGTATAGAATCGTGTCTCCTTCTTTTGAGCATAGAGCTTAAGGCCTAGAGTCAGGAAGATTTCTCTTTTGGGGTTCAGTCTCAGACTCTTAACAAGTTGTGTGACCCTGGGCACCTCAGTTTCCTCAACTGTAAAATGAGCCAGAGAGCAAATCACTCCAGTACTTTCACTGAGAAAATTCCAAATGCGGTCACAAAGAATCAGACCCAACTAAAAAATGACTGAACTTTGAGCGCCTTTTCTGTGAGTGTTGGTCTTTAGATTCCTTGGTTGCCTCTCCCCTTTTGCTGACTGCCTAAAAGGAGGTCAAAAACACACGAATTAATCAGTAATAAGGCTTCCTTGTTATGTACTCATCAATGAGCTCAGACCAAATGTAATTTCAAGATAGAACAGCAGAAAAGGTATTGATTTGGAGAAAGCAAACTTGGGTTCAAATGCTAGCTTTATTATTTATTGTCTGACCTTGGGGGGAAAAATCACAACTATTTTTGATCTTAATTTCTTCTCTCTTCAAATGAAGGAATTAAACTGGATGACCTTAGAGGATATTCTGAATCTGTGATTTTAAAAGGGGCAACTATAGTACCTCCAACTCCATACACTGCTAAACTATAATCATGCTTTGATATCTGTGGGCAATATAGTACTAATTTGCAGTCTCCTCTTCTTTTTTATACACATGTACTCAGCAACTTCTGGGTAGAGAAGCTCTAACTTGGCAGACAAGAATAAAGAGAGTGATAAATGAGCATTAGCAATAACATAAAAATAGAGCAATAAAGAAAAGGGGTTTGATTGTATTTTTTTAAAAAAGATAAGTGAAAGAAAATAGCATCACTATTTTTCAGGTAGTATAGGAGATAGAGTGCTGATTCTGGAATCAGAAGACCTGAATTCATTCTGGCCTCTGACACTTATTAGTGTTGTGACTATGGGCAAGTCACTTAACTCAGTTTGCTTCCATTTCCTCATCTATAAAACTAGCTGGAAACCACTCTAGTATTTCTGCTAAGAAAACCCCAAAGAATTGGATATGACTTAAACCACTGAACAATTTTTTTTTCATCCTATATATAATCAGGGCTCAGGAAACAGTAGAGACTAAAGGTTAGTTTGGTTTCTTACTATCCTTCTGTGGCAGGAAGGATATTTGTCTCTTAGCAGCTATTGCTGAGCTCTCATCTAGTTTGCAAATCTAATGCAAACATTTGTTCTTGGAGACAACCAATTTACTGCACCATCAAAATGTCAAATAATGTATGAGCCTAGATTAATGTACCCAAGACATTCTGAGAGTAAGGTAAAAGTAGGCAAACTGAGCCTGTTTAAAACAACATTACAGCAGATGGAAGAAGCCTCATTAAGTACAAAAATTTCCCCAAGTTTGGAGTAATCAAATTACAGTAAAACCTTTCTTAACCAGAAAACAACTAAACAGAATATTCAATTAATTAGACTCCTTGCCCTCTTACCCTTATATTTTTAAGAGATGCAGACCATAGGAAAGCAAGCTAAAATAAGGGAACTAGTCATAAGTCAATAAAGCAACTTTCAGCATATGTTCTAAAGTCAGTGTAGATTATAAACAATCTCTTATACCTTCTATCTTGAACATCTTCTATGATATGCTGTTGAACATGATGATAATTTTAACCTTAGCAAAATCCTTAATTGGTGAAAGAAAATTCAATTGTATTCAATATATTATACTTTACAAGGCAAAATATTAAAATAATCAAAATAACTTATCCCAAAAAGTTTACTAATATTCAATGTTATTTGTATTTCATTTTCAAAGAGGACCAATGACATCACAAGAGAGATACCTTGACTTGTGGGTGCACTGTATTTAAGTGAGGCAGATTTGCACAAAACCTTTCTTCCAGAATCTCTGAAGTTCAGTGGCAGGGCAAATATCAAGCAATTGGTGATGACTCTGGATGCAGTACCCACTGTGAAGACCCTGGTGTCTGTGTAAGCTCTAAGCACTCCACAGTATCTAACTTTAGCTGTCTTCATGGCCACTGACAAATTGTTGTCATCTGCCCGTACCTCCAGAAGACTTAACATATTTGGGGTAGATACCCTCCTAACTGGCCAATGGGCTTGAGGTCCATCATCCTCGATCTGGTTTAGTCCATCTGTCAAAATGGTTTTACTAAAGTGTGGCTACAGCTTCTTGGAGCCACAGGTGAGAGGTCAAAATATAAATGATCTTTTATTTAGATCTTAGTAAATAGGAAAATTCAATTCACTGGAATGCTCCATTTTAATTTTCACTCCAGGATTATTTTTTGTTCTATAGAAAGCAGTTAAGGGGTTTAGTAGATAGAATGTTGGACCTAGACCTAGGAACTTAGTACAAATCTGGCTGAATGATCCTAAACAAAACGTCCACCTGCCTTAGTTTCCTCATCTGAAAAATGGAGATATTAAAAGTACCCACCTCCCAGTGATAGTATGAAAATAAAATTAGAGAATATTTGTTGAGTGTTTCATAAACCTTAGAGAATTATATAAATGCTAGCTAGCTATTCTTCTTAGCTGAGTTTTTTCTATATTCCATTTTAAAAACATTTTTAAAAGAGATGCAATGTTCACATCATATCCAAAGCCATAATTGGGACCAGAACCCCTGCTATTTCATGCTGGTGCTGGTCCTTGTAAGTTTTCTTTATCTTCAAGAAATGGGGAAGAGGAGGGTAGCAAGTTATATGATGTTCAGGGGAAGAAAGGTAGGTTTTAGGGGTAGTAGAGAAGAAAGGAAGGTGAGGAAGAAAGGGGTCTGCTAGCAGTTTTCATGAAGTCGAGTGAAATTCAGCTTTTCAGAAACTGGTAAAGAAGAAAACTCACTTCCTCCATCTTCCTAGCAGCTGTTAGGATAATTTTTCCCACAATATCAACTGACTCATCAGGAGAACTCTCTTAAAAAAAAGGCCAGAGTCTATCAATAATTTTTATTCTGGGGACTGTAATAAGTGGTGGGAGCACAAGGAAAGGCATTAGAGGCAGGAACTGCTCCTAGTTTAATGGGAAAGGTAACATGTACAAACATGGGCATGTATCATTTACATATAGAATAGATAAAAGACAATCTCAGGGTATGTTGTGTTGTGTCTTAGAGTTTTTTTAAAAACCCTTTCCGTATGTCATAAATGACTCTTTTGGTAGTTAGGTGAAACTATAAGTCTCTTCTCAGAATAATGCTTTTAATTACATAGAATAATATGCAGGATTATGAAATAAGCCAATTATATAGAAATACAGGTATTATAACCTTTCACTTGGCCTCCTGACTAGAATCTCTGCCTCAAGTCTCCCTCCTTGCATATTTATTCTGTTCAATTGCCAACAAAACAACATTTCTAAAGCACAGATCTACTTAATTAACTTCTTCTCTGGAGACTCAAATGCAAAACTTTTCTTTTTGCCTTTTAACCCTTTCCCACCTGGCTCCAACCAACTGTTTCAGGCTTATTTTCTATTATTTCTCTTTGCTTGACATTCCTGCTAAATTAACTTTCCCATTGCTTCTTCATGTAGCTACAATGACTGCCCCCTCCCCCATTCCTCTCCAAGGTAGATCTGCTCCATGCTCATCCCTGCTTTTTAGAACCCCCAATTTCCTAAAAAGTCCAGCTTAACCAACACTTTTACCAGAGATTTTTCCCAACCCCTTTCCCAAATACTAACACTTCCTCCACATTCCTAATAATTTCTATTCTTTTTGACTACTTCTCATTTAACTTTTATTTAATTTTTAATATTAAAGTTTAATTCTTCATGTATATGTTTTCTCTGTTAAAAAAAAATGTAAGTTCTTTAAAGGCAGGTGGCTATTTTATCTTTGTGTATCTGACTTGTCATGACCCCTTTTGGGGGTTTTCTTGACAAAGATACTGAATGGTTTGCCATTTCCTGCTCCAGCTCATTTTATAAATGAGAAAACAGGCAAAGAGGGTTAAGTGACTTGCTCAGGCTCACACAACTAGTAATCATCTGAGGGCTTCTTTGAACTCAGGTCTTCCTGAGTCCAGGTAGAACACTCTATTCACTGTGTCACCTACCTAGTTGCTCTCCAGTTCTTTGAAGGTGCAGCCTGGGCACCTTGATCTGGGCAGTCTAAGAAGTGAATACCCACACCACTGCAATTACATGTCATTTGAAATGCTGAAATATAACGAAAGACATTCTACTGATGCATTTTCTATTAAGAGAAAAACAAAAGTAGTTTCTATAATGAACTTTGAGTTTCTTTTTCCACCAAAAAATAGCTTCATAACCAGAGAATTCATCAAGGAATGTACTCATGACTTTCACTTAATAGTTTCATACAATAGATCCCTCCACTTTTGCTCTTTCGGCACCTCCAAAAATCACAGGTGAATTTTATGCATGTGTAAGACTTTTCAAACATTTTTTAATGTTTGAATGTCTCTTTAAACTTATCCATAAGAATTATAATTTCTTGTGAGGGGGCAAATTTCTCATTTTGACAAAAGAAGCATTTTCCATGGAAAACTGAAAAGATGTTCTAAACTAGCTTTATAATTCTGTAAGTTCTCAAATATGAAAATGTAACTGAAGGAGATTTCAAAAAACTGAACTCAGGAAAACTCCTAACCCCTAAGATTTATATTGGTCCAGACTTTGTTTCATTCAACTGAAATTGATGAGTGGACCTTGTAATTATGCAACATTTAATTGAGCACCTTCAGATTTTGTATTTGAAGGCATACAATTGCTTTTACTTTCCCCTTCAGTGATGAAGATTTTCCTCTAAAATTCAGTTTGCTGAACAACAACAGTCATTAGGAGGAAATAGATAAGTCTATGGTTTAATCAATATGAAAATTCCTTCTATAGTATCAACCAGAGCCTTGTTAGGAACAGTAGATAATTTGGCTTTAGAAATCAAAGAAAGGAAGAGATAATCACTATCTTCAGGGAGCATACAATGCAAAAGGGGGAGACCAACAAGGAACCATCAAAAGTTTTGATTAAAGTCACAATATGATGAAAATGTTTTTATGAAAATTAGTGAGTCGGGAACATGGGGTGAGGAGACCAAGCTGGATGATTAGGTGTTCACTAGAGTCAAAGCTGTAAGAATCAAAAAGAAGGTATAAGTAAGAAAGGAAGCTCAAAGCAAGGATTGAAAGAAAATGACAACTAATTGGATACAGTGGGGCCAGGGAGATGAAGAGACAAAAGTATGTTTAAGTTTTACCTTGGTAATAGGGAAAATGGTGATCTCATTAGCAGAAAAAAAATAAGAGTAATACATTTTTGACAGGAGAAGAAGGGGGAACAGAGATAATGAGCTTTTTGTTCTCATCTCAGGGAACTTGAAAACTAAGAATTTGCTTTTGGTTATTTTTTTCTAAGTATTAATCAAAACTATGCCTAATTTATTGTATAACTGAACAAGTTCAAGGGAGGCAGTGTAAGATAGTAGAAACAGAGATGGCTGTAGGTTCAAATCCCTCTCTTGATGCTATCTGTGTGACTTTGGAAAAGTCACTTAAATTTCCTGAGCCTCAATTTCCCTTATTATTTAAAAAAAATTAAAGGTTGGATTAGATGGCCGCTGAGATCTTTTCCATCTCTAGTTCTATGATTCCATGCTTCTAAATTAATTAATTTCACTATGCCTCCGTTTTTTTTTTTTTTTTTTTTTTTTTAACATCCATGGAAAGAGAGACATTTTGAGGATACTTTTGAGAAGACTATTTTGCCCAGGAGTGAGTTAAGTTCAGACAGGGAGAAACTCATTTACATTCATATGTACTTTTGCTGGGAGAGAGAAAAAGTACACCATTTAAAAAAATTTTTAACCATTAGTGTCCATCTCTTCTTCCAAACTACCTATTTGCAGTATGAACTTTTAGTCCATAAGCATTTATTAGGCACCTATTGACGGGCAGCTAAGAGCTAGTGGATATAGGGACAGACTTGGAGTAAGGAAGATCTGACTCTCAATATGGCATTAGACACTTATTAGCTATGTGACCCTGGGCAAGTAAGTCATTAACCCTGTTTGGCTCAGTTACTTCATCTGTAAAATGAGCTAGAGAAGGACAGGATAAGTCACTTCATTATCTTTGACAAGAAAACTCCCATAAGGGTTCACAAAGAGTCAGAGATGACTGGAAAATAAGCAACAACAAAAAAGGAATCAAAGACTCTTCTAAATGATAGAGATAGAAAGAAAAGCAAAAAGGACAGTTCCTGTTCTCCAGGAACTCAACATCTAATAGGGGAGACAACATGCAAACAACCATATATAGTTTGTACAAATTATATAAATATGTGTGTGTATATGTATATATACACACATATATATATATATATACATATATGTGTGTACACACAAATTGCACATAACAGACTTAAGGTACTGGTATAAACATGGATAGGGAAATGCTTTTTGTAGAAGGTGGGATTTTAACTAGGATCTGAAGGAAGTTAGATTGGCAGAAATAATGAGGGAGAGAATTCCAGGCATGGGATGGAGTACAGTGAATAAAAATGCTTTAAATCAGAAGATGTTGTTTTGTGTGAGAAACAGCAAGGTGGATTATGGGGGCAGGGGAGATGGGATTAGGTATGAGAAAACTGGAAAATTAAGGGAAGGGCCAGGTTATAAAAGGCTTTAAATATCAAAGAATTTTATATTTGATTCTGGAGGTAATAGGGACCTGGAGTTTACTGAATGGAGGAGGGGGAAGGTATGATTTTCAGTTTAGGAATACCACTCTGACATATGTACAGGATGAACTGAAGAGGAGACAAGATAGGTACACCCACCAGCAGGTTATTGCAGTATTGAAGGTGTGCTGTGATGGGGACCTATACCAGGACTAGGGGCAGTGTTACAGGAGAGAAGGGGATGTACAGGAGAGAGATCTCAAAGGAAAGATCAACAAAACTTGACAGAAGAGTGGATGGAGCCAGTGAGGAGGGGGTGTATAGAAAAAAAAAAAAGAAAGAAAGAAAGAATTCAAGGACACCTAAATTGCAAGTATAAATAAGTGGAAAGATGGTGATACCCTTGACAATAACAGGAAGTTAGGAAGAAAGGACAATTCAAGTAGGGAAATATAAGTTCAGTTTTGATCATGAATACTTTTCTTGTTGTTGTTACAAGTACTAAGCATGAAATCTTAGTTTTATATTATTTGTGAATAGTTATGGTTAATCTACATCAGGACAGAACACTTCCTTAAAAGAATTCCTCTAAAAATACAACCATTATGTAATTTAAAATTTTAGTAAATTATCTAGGGCAATAAGAGATTAAATGACTTGCCTATGATCACAATATGTGGAAGAAATGAGAATGAAATCTAAATCTTACAGACTCAGCAACTGCTCTCTTTCCACAATATGACCCAAAGTCTTTCTCAATGGTTTCTGCTATACTATTTTCAAAAATAGAAATGGAGAGGCTATAAAGTTTTGTTTTTCCAATTCATCACCATAAAATGCAAACATTCAGGATGTCCTATTGTACTGGTAAACAACATGATAAATATTTATGAAAAATAGATTTCCATAATAAATCCTAAGGACAAACTCTCCTTAAAATAGGCTTTCTGCTTCCCTATAGCTAAAGAATGACTTTCCCATTTGAAAAATAAATACATAAAATAATGATAAATCATAAATTCAGAGCGTACCCCAGAGCATAGCTGGTTCAATCCTTTTATTTTACATATAAGGAAACCAGTACTCCAGGAGCTTAAGTGACCTTAGCCCATTAGACTGTGAGCATTAAAAGAACAAGGTACATGTTTTGATTTTTTTTTTCTTTCTTTGTATGCCCAATCCTTTGCACAGAGTATAGGTGCTTAATAAATCCTTGTTGATTTGCTGACTTAACAAAAATCATAAAAGTAATTGAGCATCAGAGGTGAGATTTAAACCCAGCTTCTTTGAATTCAGAGCTCCTACTCTTTCTACTGTACCAGATTAAGCTCTTGCTACCTCTTTTTCTTTAGCTTTTCTTCTGTCATAATTTCAAAAAACTATATAAATATACTGACATAATTATGGTGTAAAGTAATAGCAAGTCTCATAACTATCGAGTAATAAAGATCCAAACTTAATGTCAGATGAGTCAAAGAAATCAAACCAAAAATCTTAATAATATAACAGTCCAGTTGTGATTAGAATTAATTAGGCTGTCAGAGATGATCACAGGATGTCCTTTCTAACTCTGAAGTTTTTTGTGCTTTCTGCTGCTGCTGAGTTTTTAAGAGAAAGTCCAGGGTTTGACAAAGCAATTATTATATTCTAGCCCTAGAAACTGTCATGAATTAGACACTACTGCAACCATAACTTTTATTCAAAAGTATGAAGGCAAAGAACAGCATGTGGGACACAGGCAATGTGGTTAAGTGAATATTGTACTGGGACTTGGATTCAAGAAGATCCACATTCAAATGTGGCTTCTGAGTAACCAGATAATCCACTATGGCTAAGCCATGATACCTGAGTCTCAAAGATGTAGGTCTCAACCAATGTGGTAGATTTTCTACTGCTTCTATTTTCCTGCATTTTAATGTGAACTCCATTCATCCACATATGTCTCTTCTTTGGAAGAAAATTGCTTCTCAGCATGGAAAGTTAATTCTTTAATTTCTCCCAATTCTTAACATGTGCAAATACTCTGCAGATTCTGATATAAAATAAACTAGGTTCATCTTGAAAGAGAAAAGTATTTTACCATCTCATTGTTCTGGTTCTTATTTCTGCCCATTTATTTTATAAACTTCTGTATCTCAGAGCTATTTAATTGTTTGAGCTACACTGGAGCTCATAATGGGCAACCCCTCCTTGTTCTTTTTCCTCCAGAGAAGCCCAGGGATGTGCTCATTAATTTCAAAATCTGACTGTGCATTGCCTACAGAGAACTCTGACCCAGATTGTAAAATCTGCTCAGAGTCAAACAAATCTTTATATTTAAAATTTGGAGGACAGGGGTCAAGGGGGAAGAAGAACATAACTTCACCCAATAAATGGCCTTCATATCTGGTGATTAAACTTTGTTACAGCATAAATAACAATAAGCTATGTCTCTTACTGAACTAATATATGTGTGCATGTGTATACACACGTTTATGTAAGCATTTGTAGAGAGAAAGGGATAAGAGAGAGGGATAAGGAATAAGATGAGAGAGAAGGAGGAGGAAGGAGAGAGGGAGTGTAATCCTTTTTCAATCTTTTTCAATTCTTCATGACCCCATTTAGGATTTTCTTGGCAGGGATACTAAAATGGGTCACCATTTCCTTTTTCAATTCATTTTTCTTTTTACAAATGAGGAAACTGAGGCAAAAAGGGTTAAGGGACTTGCCCAGGATCACATAGCTAGCAAGTATCTGAAGCCAAATTTGAACTCAGGAAGATATATCTTCCTGACTTCAGGCCCAGCATTCTAAAGTTCTACTGTGTCACTTAGCTGCATGTTTGTATGTATGTATATATACATTCATGTGTATATGTATTGTGAATATATACATATACTATACAAGATAGAAGTAAATGGAATCAAGTATACATTTAACATAGTTTGTTAAGAGCCTGTGAGAAGAAGAAAGTGAAAGGTAACAGCAAAGGATTTTTAGATGAAGAAAATGCAAGAAGAATGAGCTAAATGACTTCAATTTTTTCAATATTAAATTAAAATTTTCCAAAAAAATTCAAAAAATAAAAAATTTCAGTAAAAAAAAATAAGTAAAAGAAGAAAGACAAGGTCCTCAGCTGACAGGGTGTGGTGAAATATGGAGAACTTTAGGATGAAAGGGAAGATTTGTAAGATTTTCTATGGGAAGTAAGATAGAGAAACCTTTAGGGAGAACCTCCAAGACTGCCTTCATGTAGCTAAGGCCCAGTTGAGGTTGAATAAAAGACCCTTACAACTGTTAAAATGTCTAAACAACAACAAAATGTCTTGAAGATATTTGTTTTTTTAAAAAATTGACTGTTTACAGTTAGATCCAGAGATGGGAGGTGGGAGAAGAAAATTAAAGAGAAAATTTAAGCAGTAGAAATGTCATAAAAATAATAAGGCCAGAATTTAAATAGCAGCTCAAATCAGTGATAGGTCCTTCCTTAAAGAACTTGGAAGTAATATTTCTATATCAAAAACAATCATTTTAATACTAAAATATGTGATATTCTTATCTGTTGAAAAGTTCTAGAATATGTTCATTTAAAATCACACAACTGAATTTGTCAGATTGTCTGGATCACTGACTAAGGTCTTCTCAAAACAGTGTTGCAGATAAATATCTATAACCATTTGGGTTTTGCATTTCGTAAGATTTTTGTATTTTGTGGTATTCTTTTCTATAAAAATTGAATGTGTCACTGAGTCAGAATGGCAAGGAAAAAGGAGAAAATTGGAAAATCTCCTTGAAAAAAGAGATTCCATAAATCAGATTCCCAGAAAGAATTTCCAAAATAACAAACAGCCTTTTTCCTTTCATAGAAAGGCAACAGCAACTGACCATCCTAGTCCTATTGGGATTAAAAACTTCTCTACTACCAGAACTGAAACCAGCATGGGAAAGCCATATCTTTGCTGAGAATGCCAAGGTCTTGGCAGAGGTAGCCTTCCTTCCTGTGCCCACCTGAAATAGAACAATATATGCCAGTCCCCACACTTTGTGGGCTAAGCTAATTCTTTTCATTAAAAGGTATTGAAGGGGGCAGCTAGGTGGCGCATTGGATAGAGCACCAGCCCTGAAGTCAGGAGGACCTGAGTTCAAATCTGGTCTCAGACACGTAACAGCTGTGTGACCCTGGGCAAGTCACTTAACCCCAATTGCCTCAGCAAAAAAAAAAATAAATAAATAAAAAAATAAAAGGTATTGAAAACATCCTTGAGATTTATTTGGCACTGACAATTAAAGGCTTTGCTTCCTGATAACTGGAATACAAAAGAAAAAAAAAAAAAAACCAAACCACAAAAAGCGTCAGCTCCAGCCCCATACTTGACTGGTAAACTCCCATGGGCAACTCAGAGACAGGGTAACTATGTAATCCCTGCTAAGAACCTATCCTTATTGAAAAATCTCCCTTCATATACTATCTTTAGTTAACTATTACATGGATTCTGAATATCTCAGTGCTTTCCTGTCTTGAACCTACATTATTTCAAGACTGGACTGGTCAATACTGCCCTGTGACATGTCTCCACAATTGAATTTACCACAGGTGCAAGAATTCCCAGTTATAGACTTCTCCTTATTATAATCATATACTGCCAAGTTAAGGGCCAAGTCAATCCCTATGGAGCCTGCATGATACATGGCCCACCTAATCAAACAGGAATTTAACTTGAAGGCTGCATTCTGTTTGGGGGGTCCCAATAGAAGATGGTGTTGACAACTTGGAGAAATTCCAAAAAAGAAAAAAAAAGAAATAACAATGAATAATGGAAATATAATATGATTGACTAATGAGGAAATATTAACTGGCAAAAGAACATCTTCTCTGAATAATCACAGCTGGTCTAAGCAGCATCCTAGGGAGACCAGATCACAGTTGAAAACTAGAGATGCATCAACATCAAAAAGTAGGAGGAGATTTTCTGTACCCAGAGTCCAAAAAAAAAAAAAATCAACAACATTGAAAGATTAATGAGATGCAATCAAAATTTAGGCTAAGCATCTAGAGGGAATTATATGATGCTGTGCTTTGTAGTAAAATTCCCTGATAAACCAGAATGTAAACTATTGCATCATTTAAAAAATTCTTTAATCTAACATTTAAGGTTCTCATATAGCACTTTGTACTCCTTTTATCTATTTGGGCTCTATTCTTATGTTGTAGATTTAAATTTGTTCTCCATGTTAGATGAAAAATCCTATGAATGTTCTTGTTAAGATTTCTTGTCTCTGAGCTAAACATTTCTACTGGCTTCAACCAATCTTCATATGGCATAAACTTGAATTCCTGTCACTATCCTGGTTCCCCTTTCTTTGGATGCTATACAGCTTGTAAAAAAAAAATCCTTACTAAAATGTCTGACGGGTTTTCTCTTTCATGAACAGGATCACCCTAAACTCTAATAGAGGGGTACAAGGATTGGGGCTCTTTCCCATAAGGTAAGGACCCTCTCTGATTAGATTCTATGTATACCCTAAATAGAAGTTAGGTCTCCTAGATGGGTAGGGTTGAACCCAAGATTGAAGAGCATGTTCTTTGATAGCCAAGAGTAATTTCAGCAATTAGTCATGTCCTTCAGAGAGTGACTTTAACAAGAGCTGGTCCTTAATGAGGAAACTGAGGGAGAAAGCATGAATCTCAATTTAATAATTAATTGCTAATAATGTAGTAATAATTTCTGTTAACTTTTTATTTATTCCAATTTCACTGCATTCAATCCAATATTACTTTTGCTGTCTCTTTATTATTTAATTTGGTTCAATTTAGCAAAACCTTATAAAGTACCTACTATGTAAGAATTCACTGGATTTGGACATATAAACTGTATTAGACACTTCCCTGCCTTTTAAAAAGAGGCTACAAAACCTAATTTTATTTTTCTTGATGACTTGGAATCATCATTATGTACATCAGTCATTGTAATAAGCTCTTACAGTAACATGCTCACAAATTACTGAATGAAGCAAATAAGGATATTTTATATCATATCAAATGGGCCCAAACTGCTGTATTTTTATAGTTCTGTCTGTTTTTTACCTTTGTCCCCACCTTTGAGTGGAGACAGCCCATCAGATACAACTTTTCAGGGCTATAAGAGTATCTTGCAAACCCAAATCTCTCTAAATCTCAGTTTCCTTACCCATAAAAACAAAAGGCTTAGTTGTCTCTAAAGTTCTTTTCAACTTTTTCCAAATATTCCCTTCCCATTTTGCCACTACTCCCCTTTTCCTAACATACTGTTCTTTATTTCCTTAATAGAATAAAAAGTCCTAGAGAGTTGGTATTATTCCTCTTTTTTTTTATCCTAAGTGCCTAAGACAGGATTTTGCATTTGATGCAATAATAGTTTTATTTATTTAATATTTTATTTTCCCCAGTTACATGTAAAACAATTTCTAATATTTCTTTTTAAAACTTTGAGTTCCAGATTCTCCCCCTCCCTACCCCCATGAGAAGGTATATTTGAGGTTATGCAAACATTGCCATACAACTCATGTTGTGAAAGAAAATATAGATCGCTTCCCTCCCAAAAAAAACCCTCAAGAAAAATAAAGGTTTTTTTTTTTTAAAGTATACTTCAATCTATATTCAAAAACAATTAGTTCTTTTCTAGGTATGGATAGCATTTTTCATCATAAGTCCTTCAGAATAGTCTTGGATCATATATTGCTGAGAACAGCAAAGTCATTTACAGCTGATCATAGGATAATAGATTTAAAGCTGGAACAGACCTTAAAAGACCTGGATACTTAAATGACACTATCTAATTTTGCATATGGGGAAATTGAGCTCAAGGTGACATAAATAGCTTACTATTTATCTGAATCTAAAGTAGGATTTGAATCCAGGTGATCTTGTTTTCAAGTCTAACATCTATCCACTCTGCCATGCTGTGTCTAATGTTTGCTGAATTATTTCATTTTAATATGGTAAAATGTCAGATGACTCAGCAGCTGGATAATTGAGATATTCGCTCAAAGATATTCTGCATAAGGGTCAAAAGGTTCCTCCTAAAAAAGTTACATGTGAGATTTCCTCATAGACTTCGCTTTTTTTTTTTTTGGCTGAGGCAATTGGGGTTAAGTGACTTGCCCAGGGTCACACAGCTAGGAAGTGTCTGAGACCAGATTTGAACTCAGGTCCTCCTGACTTCAGGGCTGGTTCTCTAACCACTGCGCCACCTAGCTGCCCCCACCCTCATAGATTTTGTAGTGGCAGATTTTGGATTCTCACAGACTTCATCCTTTTGTATACCTTTTTAAATTTTTTATTAATGTCTAATTTATGGAATAAACAATCATTTCCACAACATAGCATAATTTTAAAAAATGATTGCACATGAAACTGTAAATTATGAACAATTTGCCAATCCTTTTAAATATATAACAATTATCATGCAAATTTTTCTTTCCCTCTCCATGGCTCCCATTACACACAAATATGTATGTGTGTATGTGTATGTGTGTGTATATAATACATATGTATAAAATCATTATATATATACTTCCATGTATCAATTCTTTCTCTAGGTTCAGATAACATCTTCTTTCATATGTTCTTTCTAGTTAATTTGGGTACTTATAATAGTCAAGATCACTTTTTCACTTAAGGTTGTTCTTAAAACAATATTGCTGTTACTATATAGAGTATCTTCTTGTCATGTTCATTTCATTGTTCATTATTTCATGTTTTTCTGAGATCACTGAATTCATCATTTCATATTGCACAGTAATATTCCATTATAATCACATGCCATAACTTTTTTAGCCATTCCCCAAATGGACATCTCCCCATTTTTTTGCCCCACAAAGAGCTGCTATAAATATTTTAGAACATACAGGTTCTTTTACTTTTTCTTTTGAAGGGTTCATTTTGACATAAGCTTTATCCTCAGTCAAGCATTAGTTATAGTATGGTTCCCATTCTGAATCAGCTTACAATCTATTTTTAAGAAGAGACCCCTAATATTTATGAAAAATCAGATAATAATGAAATCCTAAACTATTTGGTACTGCCAATATGGTGATATTTGAGAACAGGGAAGAGATTTGGGATAGCACTGTCAAGGAAAGCTCATAGGAAGGAGGAAAGGCTCCTCATTTGAGTATTGGGAAGTAGATTGCATTGGGAGCCAAGAAACATATAAACATCAAAAGAAGAGCTATTATGTACCCAGAGTCAAAACATTAGCTTGTTATGTGATTACAGCCAACAAATTAAACCTTTTGTGATAAGAAAAAAAAAACAGACTGGTGGGAAAGAATTTGAAATTAAGAGGATTTAAGATTCATACTGGCGCTACATGTATACAACACAACACAGACTACTGAATTAGTCCAACCTGCACCTGCCCAAGAATTCCCATTACCTCATACAAAAATTGTATACATACAAAAAATGGTAATTCAGCTTTTCCTTGAAGACTTCTGTTCTCTTATGAGGCAAAATTTTCTCCTTTTGCTTGGCTTTAATTATTAGAAAAGGTTTCCTTACATTGAACGAAATCAGTGTCTGCAATTTCACATCATTAGTCATAATTCTCATTTTCTGGGGCTAAATAGAAATTCTTCCTCCATATGCTTACCCTTCAAATGTTTTAAAATACTTATGTCTCTCACAAGTCTCTTCTCCAGTCTAAACATATCCAATGTGCCTTTAAACAATTTTCAAACTGTGTGATCTCAAGATGCTTTACCATTCTGTTTATTCTCATCTTCTCCCTCTTTAGGTTATCAATAACTTTTTTAAAAAAATCTTAAATAGTACCCAGAACTGAAGTTAATGCCCCTAGATATATGTTGATCAGAAATGATTCTTATCTTCTCCAGACTATACATCCCCAAGTCTTTCAATTAGAGCATGAAAGCCATTTGAAAAACTTTCATACTCTATGACCTTAAGACCTTTCACCATTCTAACTGCTCTTCTTTAGACTCTCTTTAGCTTATTAAAGTCCTTTTAAAAATATGACCAGATATATTTGATCAGAGCAGAAAGCAGCCAGATTATTACTTCATTGATTTTAGATAGTATGCCAAAAAGCATTTTTATTGTTATTTTTTTTTTTTTTGCTGAGGCAATTAGGGTTAAATGACTTGCCCAGGGTCACACAACTAGGAAGTATTAAGTGTTTGAGACCAGATTTAAACTCAGGTCCTCCTGACTTCAGGGCTGGTGCACTATCCACTGTACCAACTAGCTGTCCCACCAACAAGCATTTATTAAAACCTAGTATTTCAAGTGTGGGGGGGTAGTAGACTCAGTGGATAAAGCATCAGACTCTAATTTGTAGTGCAATTCAGGGTAAGTCATTGCCTTAATATACAGTTTGCCTTAATACATAGGAGGAATAAATGGCAAAGCACTCCAAGATGTTTGTTAAGAAAAAATCCCATGGGGTCTTTGGGGTCAGGAAAAGTTGGCCACAATTAAACAATAAATTCCAAGTAACAGATGTTTTATAAGTTAATGGGTGCGGGGCAGCTAGGTGGCGCAGTGGTTAGAGCACCAGGCCTGAAGTCAGGAAGACCTGAGTTCAGATCTGATCTCAGACACTTAACATTCCCTAGCTATGTGACCCTGGGCAAGTCACTTAACCTCAATTGTCTCAGCAAAAAGCAAAAAAGAAAAATAATAAATAAGTTAATGGGTGTTCTATAAAGAGGGAAAAACTGTAACACAAGTGAGAAGTCTATGGTGGAGATGTAGATTTGAGAGTGAGTTGCAGAGGCAAGAATTGAGGCAATAGAGAACTAATGAACTCACCAAGGAAATATGTTTAGAGTACAGAACAATAGGATAAAATAGGATCAAAGACAGATTGTTAAAGGCATCCCGAGTGAGAGGATAGAAAAAATAATATGGGCCAAAAGAGCCAGGAGAAAGACATCTAGGCAATCAAGAGGAAAACCAGAAAGGACAGCAGCCTTAAAATAGAAGAAGAAGAGTTTCATGAAGCAAGTGGCCAACAGAGCCAGGTGCAATAAAGGTTTTTTTTTTTTTTTTGGCTTCTTTTAATGAAAACAGAGGAAAATTCATCAAATTAGACAAGAACAACATTATTGGTCATACTTAAAAGTATAATAAGAATTTTTGATAGGAATGGAAAACAGATTATAAGGGCCTTAAGAAGGGAATGAATGAAAAGGAAATGGCAAAGCACATTTTCAACAAGTTTGACTGAAAAAGGAAGGAGAAGAAAGGGAACACAACAGCCAAAAGGGGAAATGGGCAGAACAAGGAGGTTTTTATTATTGTTTTGGTTTTTGGTAAATATGAGAAACAAGATCTCTGAAATAGAAGGAAAGACATAACCTGGTTTCTCTGATTCTTCCAAATGCATTTACTCCTTTGACAGCAATATCACTTCTTTGAATGCTCATCATATGATTGCACAGATGAGTAACTTGAGAACATTTTCTTGGAAGCTGGGAACCTGTTTAAAGAAATTCCCTATACTCCAATTCTTCTTTGAAGTCTGTCCATGTAAAGTGTGGCAGATATTCCTAATATGCAGTTTCCTTTTTACAGAAATATTGTCGGCCCCAACAATTTGAATTAAGGCTAGAGAATTTATGAGCAATTATCCTCTAGACCTCTTCAATCTCTCCCTGTTACTTTTTACTATCTAGTTATTAATTTACAAGTGGGTCTTTCCTAAAGTGTGCAAAGAAAAAGGGCATAAATTCAATTCTGTCCACCATAGCCATGGGATGCTTATCACTCTGGGAGAAAAAAATGATTTAATTTCTCAAAATTGCAATGTCAAGAATATATAATTAATGTTTTAGGGAGCTGAATCTTTCTCTCTGCTTTTTGACCTTTCATTGTTTATTCATTTCTTCTCCATAAGATGAAGATTAAAGATAAAATTCAAGTTAGACCATTGAATTCAATTCAAACAAACATCTATAAAGCACCCAAAATGTCCTAGGCCATAAAAGGAAATTAAGTATGAGACAGGTGGATGAATAATTATAATATTCATTATACAGTACATATTATAGCTGTGTATTCATAAATAGTTTTATTTTTAAACAAAGGAGAGTTAAGAACAAAATATGGATCCATTGAAAATCCTAAGAAAAGAAGGGATCATATTCCAGACAAATGGATAAAAGATACTTTATGAACCTGACTTTATCATGGAAGGAAATCATTAAAAAGTTTGTTTGGTTTTTTTGTGGGAATGAAGAAAACCAAGATAACTGGATTTTCAAAGTGAGATTCAGGAAGGTTTTTATTATATACAAATGTCATTAGTCCATCTTATGTATTTTTTTTCCAAATTAAAGAATGGGTCTCTCCATCTCATTTAGCTTCCTCAGTAGCTGGGATTAAAGCTACTGTGTAGACCTCTATGCCTGGTGTATCTATATCTTTACTGCCATGGATAATCTAGTTTGAACTCTCATTACCTTATTAGGGAAAAACTAGCTTAGCCTATACAGCCAGGACTTTCTAGTATTCGTAAATGTTACTCTGTATATACCACAGAAAGGTTAAAGACTGATATATAGTGGGTGCTTAATAAATGCTTGCTTATTGAGACATGCAAGTGATTTATTTACCATGAGAACTCCTAAAGCTTGTCTACTTTCTTCCATAAAGTAGGGAAGGTTTATATTTTCCTCCCACATTTCTAAAAATAGGAACAATAACAAACTTCACTGAGAAAGAAATCAAGAAGTAAATTCACGATGTCTCATTTAGAAACAGCACATTTCTCCCAGTCCAGAAGTCTGAGCTAAACACCAGACCTTTTAAGGTTTAGTCTGGTTTCCTTGAACAGTGCAAGCTTCTGGGTCAAAAGAAAAAAATATAACTTTCTAAAAAAAATAATAAAATATTGTCACATTTCTTACCAAAGAATATTTAAACAATAAGAAAAAAGTATTTGTATATTTCCAATTTCTAAAATGAAGGTTGGAAGAAGTGGAAGAAAAAACTTCACAAAAATATATGTCATCTAATTTTTAAAAAAAATTATCCTCTTTGAGATTGTTTTTTTTAAAATTGACTCCCTAATATTCATGCCCTCAGGTGTTTGTGCAATGTTAGTTTTGTGGAACGTTAGTTATATGGAAACATAGAATTTGTCATAAAGTTTAAATTTTATCAACATCTTTGTTTTGGAGAGGAAAAGCAAAGCTTAAAATTTTAATTAAAAAAATTAATTGGAAAGATGAAGAAACCAGACCAAGAATATTACACTGGTCCCTAGAACACTAGAGGCAAGTCACCACTAAGTGACTCAGTGTAAAAAGGACAATAAGCCATTGGACCACTTAGTAAAAGAAACAGCATGGTATCTAAGAAACACTGAAAACAAAGTCAGAAGAACTAAATTCAAACCTTCTATGTGCCACTGGCCACCTGATTAACTTTGAAAAATCTACCCAACCCCTTTGAACTTCAGTTTCTTTTTCTGTAACATAAGAAGGATGGAAGAAATATTCTGTAAGGTCCCTATCAGTTCTAAATACTATGATCCTATTAAAACAACAACAACAACAAAAAACAGGTACCCGTTCTACATTAAGAACAATAATCTGATCTTTAAAATTATGGAAGGTAAATTCACTGCCCTAAAAGTGGAGTGAACCTTATTGTCATCACATACTTTCAGAGGTGTTCTGGAGGTAGCTGGTACTAACCAGTGAAAGCTGCTTGTTAAATTTTCAATGTGAACATTTATACATTAGGAAAAGCTATAAGTCAGAGATAAATTATTGTTTTTCTGATTGTCTTGAATTAAGAAAGTGTAAGAACTTTCTAACAAGTAGTTTAAACTTAAAAGTATGTCATGAATATACTATTCCCTCTCCCCCACTGAGAGTCAGTTGTTAAACATTTAAGAGCACATCTTCATACAGAGGAGTCAGAATTTCTTCAGTCCCCAAAGTCCCACTTAGGGCTTTGTACATAGTATTCCTAGAATATGTTAGAAAGAAGTTATTAAAAATTCTGAGAACACTAAATATGTATATGTATAAATATGTGTTACAACTAGAGACAAAATGTTGGCTAGTGTTCTAAGTGGGAGAGAACATTCATAAATTATCCTTCTATTTATACTTCAGTTTGAAGAGTTAAATGTTAGTGTAAGCCATGTTTTCTATCTTGAAAAGAAGCATTTCACATAGCCAGATTAAAATTGCTGGCTATGTGAATTTGACTCCATGGTGTGAGTTTGACTCCATGGTGTTACTTGGAAGGCACTGAAAACTGAAACCCATGTGTGAAATAGAGATACAATTTAATTTTTAAATGAACAGTAGAATCCTGGAGGGGGAAAAAAAGAGCTTGTAAACTAAGGGAAAGATCTTTATTGGCTCATTATTACTGTTGCAGACATTGAGGTCATTATACTATAAATTTAGCATTAGAACATTCATTTCTTATAATAACTAATCTGTTCAATGACATACCAATAAAAAATCAATCAATAAATACTTATTAAGTGCCAGGTACTGTGCTAAATGCTGGAGATACATAAAGAAGTAAAAGACAGTTCCTACCTTTAAGGAACTTACATTATGGGAGTAGAGGGGAATAAGGAGAGACAACATGCAAACATATATAGAAAACAAGCTTTTATACAGGATAAAAATGAAATAATTTAAAAAATTGTTTTTAAAATTTAGTTATATATTTTATTATATATAAATAAAATTAAGAATATAATTTTAAAATTAAAAGAATGATTTTTAAACATTTTTAAAAGTTAGAAATATATTTTAAAAATTAAAAAAAATAATTAATTAAAAATTAAAAAGAATGAAGAGGGGTTAGGAAAGGCTTCCTATAGAAGGAAGGATTTTAATTTAGAGCTTAAAGGAGGCCAAGGAGTTATTGTTTATACCTCATTTTCTTTCTTTCTTTCTTTCTTTTTTTGCTTTTTGCTGAGGCAATTGGGGTTAAATGACTTGCCCAGGGTCACACAGATAGGAAGTGTCTGAGATAAGATTTGAACTCAGGTCCTCCTGACTTCAGGGCTGGTGCTCTATCCATGGCACCACCTAGCTGCCCCTATATACCTCATTTTCAAAGAGGACCAATGACATTATGAAATAATAGGTATTGCCTTGACTTTTTTTGTGAATTGAATTTAAGTGAAGTGGAGTTATATCCAAGAAGGTCAATAATCAGAGCAGAAAGAGATAGTGTTTGAGGTATAGGAGATAGCCAGAGAAAATGCTTGGAACACAGAAATGGAGCTTCTTGGTGGTAGGACAGCCATTATTGGGGAATAAGGTGTAATAAGATTGAAAAGGCCCAGGGGGCTAGGTTATGAAGTTCTCTGAGTATCAAACAAGAGTATTTTGTATTTGCCCCTAAAAGCAAAAGGAAACTACTGCAGTTCACTGAATAGAGGGGTGACACCATCAGATCTGTGTTTCAGAAAAATCAATTTAGTGGTTGAATGGAGAATGGACTTGAGTGGGGAAGGTTTGAGACAGGTAGATCCAACTGTGACTAGAATTTAAGAACATGAGACCTTAGAACCAGGAGAGACTTTACGATCTATCAAGCCCAGACTTCTCATTTTATA
>JAJPUD010008433.1:78557-89605 GCA_023553655.1 Myrmecobius fasciatus | reverse complement strand
TCATACTGTAAAAAAAGGGGGGGAGGGGAAGGGAGGTAAAATAAAGTTAAAAAAAGAGGGTAAAATAAGGCAAAGTCTCACGAAGAGACATAGAAAATCTAATATAATTGAGGGAAAGAAGGGAGGGTGATGAGTATTGTGTAAATCTTACTCTCATTGGATTGGGCTCTAAAAGAGCATATCAGACACATTTGATTTCAGGGAAAAAC
This sequence comes from Myrmecobius fasciatus, assembly GCA_023553655.1. NCBI lineage: Eukaryota > Metazoa > Chordata > Mammalia > Dasyuromorphia > Myrmecobiidae > Myrmecobius > Myrmecobius fasciatus. Next base: position 89,396 of record JAJPUD010008433.1, on the reverse strand, counting down.
TTGGCCCTCTGTATAGGGAAGTAGGAGGGAAAGGAGGAAAAGAAAGGGATAAATTAATAGAAGGATTAGGGGAAAGGTGTATAAAAGAGGGAGGGTTCTAAGGGGGGAGGACTGTTAGAGGGAGGTGGGCATCAAAAATAAAATACTGGGGAGGGAAAGGGAAGAGAAAAATATAACTTTGGGTAAATAAGATTGCAGGAAATATAAATATAGTCATTTTAACTGTGAATGGGAATGGGATGAACTCTCCCATAAAACGGAAACGGATAGTGGACTGGATTAAAAGCCAGAATCCTACAATATGTTGTTTACAAGAAACACATTTAAAACATAGAGATACATACAGAATGAAGGAAAAGGGCTGGAGCAGAATCTTTTGTGCTTCAAGTGAACAAAAAAAAAGCAGGGGTAGCAATCCTTATCTCAGATCAAGTAAAAGCAAAAATAGATCTAATTAAAAGAGATAGGGAAGGAAACTATATTTTACTAAAGGGTATCATAGACAATGAAGCGGTATCAATACTAAACATATATGCACCAAGTGGTATAGCATCCACATTCCTAGAGGAGAAACTAACAGAGATGCAAGGAGAAATAAACAGTAATACTATACTAGTGGGGGATCTCAACCTTGCTCTCTCAGAATTAGATAAATCAAATCACAAAATAAATAAGAAAGAAGTTAGGGAGATAAACAAAATGTTAGATAAGTTAGGTATGACAGATCTCTGGAGGAAATTGAATGGTGATAGAAGGGAGTATACTTTTTTCTCAGGGGTTCATGGAACTTATATGAAAATTGATCATGTGTTAGGGCATAAAAACCTCAAAATCAAATGTAGAAAAGCAGAAATAGTAAATGTATCCTTTTCAGATCATAATGCAATAAAACTCACATGTAATATAAGGCCAGGAGAAAATAGACCAAAAGTTAATTAGAAATTAAATAATCTAATCCTGAAGAATGAATGGGTGAAAGAGCAAATTATAGACACAATCGATAATTTCATCCAGGAGAATGACAATAATGAGACAACATACCAAAATTTGTGGGATACGGCCAAAGCAGTTATAAAGCAGATATAACTTTATATCTCTAGATGCTTATTTGCATAAAATAGAGAAAGAGAAGATCAATGAATTAGGGTTACAATTAAAAAAAAAACTAGAAAAAGAGCAAATTTAAAACTCTCAATCAAATACCAAATTGGAAATTCTGAAAATAAAAGGTGAGATTAATAAAATTGAAAATAAGAAAACTATTGAATTAATAAATAAAACTAAGAGATGGTTTTATGAAAAAACCAACAAAATAGATAAGCCTTTAGTTAATTTGATCAGAAAAAGGAAAGAGGAAAATCAAATTGTTAGTCTCAAAAATGATAAGGGAGAACTTTCCTCCAATGAAGGGGAAATTAGAGTAATAATTAGGAGTTGCTTTGCCCAACTTTATGCCAATAAGCTTGATAATCTAAATGAAATGGAGGAATATCTACAAAAATATAGATTGCCCAGGTTAACAGAAGAGGAAATAAATTATTTAAATAACACAATTTTAGAAAAAGAAATAGAACAAGCTATTAATCAACTCCCTAAGAAAAAATCTCCAGGGCCAGATGATTTTACATGTGAATTCTACCAAACATTTAAAGAACAATTAATTCCCATACTATACAAACTATTTGAAAAAATAGGGACAGAAGGTATACTACCAAATTCCTTCTATGATACAGATATGGTGCTGATAGCTAAACCAGGTAGGGTGAAAACAGAGAAAGAAAACTATAGACCCATTTCCCTAATGAATATTGATGCAAAAATTTTAAATGAGATTTTAGCAACGAGATTACAGAAAGTTATCTCCAGGATAATACATCTTGACCAAGTAGGATTTATACCAGGAATGCAGGATTGGTTCAATGTCAGGAAAACTATCAGCATAATTAATTATATTAATAACCAAACTAACAAAAACCATATGATTATCTCCATCGATGCAGAAAAAGCATTCGATAAAATCCAACACCCATTCCTATTAAAAACACTAGAGAGTATAGAAATAAATGGGCTTTTCCTTAAAATGATTAGTAGCATCTACTTAAAACCATCAGCAAGCATTGTATGTAATGAAGACAAACTAGAACCATTCCCAATAAGATCAGGAGCAAAACAAGGCTGCCCACTGTCACCATTACTATTTAATATTGTATTAGAAATGTTAGCTTTGGCAATAAGAGAAGAAAAGGAGATAAAAGGAATCAGAGTAGGTAATGAAGAAACCAAATTATCACTCTTTGCAGATGACATGATGGTATACTTAGAGAACCCTAGAGACTCAACTAAAAAACTACTAGAAACAATTCACAACTTTAGTAAAGTTGCAGGATTCAAAATAAATCCACATAAATCATCAGCATTTTTATATATTACCAACAAAGTTCAGCAGCAAGTGATAGAAAAAGAAATTCCATTCAGAATAACGGATGATAGCATAAAATATTTGGGAATCTATCTGCCAAGAAAATGTCAGAAAGTATATGAACTAAACTACAAAACACTTTCCACACAAATAAAATTAGACCTAGTCAATTGGAAAAACAATAAGTGCTCATGGGTAGGCCGAGCGAATATAATAAAAATGACAATACTACTCAAACTAATTTACTCATTTAGTGCCATACCAATCAAACTCCCAAGAAATTATTTTACAGATCTAGAAAAAATAGTAGCAGTTCATTTGGAAGAACAAAAGGTCAAGGATTTCAAGGGATTTAATGAAAAAAAAGACAGATGAAGGTGGCCTTGCTGTACCAGATATAAAACTATATTATAAAGCAGCAGTCACCAAAACTATTTGGTACTGGCTGAGAAATAGAGCAGTCGATCAGTGGCATAGAATAGGATATCAGGACAAGCTAGGTAATAAATAACATTAGCAATTTAGTGTTTGATAAACCCAAAGATCCCAGCTTTTGGGATAAGTACTTACTATTAGGCAAAAACTGCTGGGATAATTGGAAACTAGTGTGGAAGAAATTAAGCCTGGACCCACACCTGACACCACACACCAAGATAAGATCTAAATGGGTTCATGATCTAGATATAAAGAGTGATGTTATAACCAAATTAGAGGAACATGGGATAGTTTACCTCTCAGACCTGTGGAGATGGAATAAATTTATGTCCAGGGAAGATCTGGAACTCTTAATTGAACACCAGATAGATAATTTTGATTATATTAAGTTAAAAAGTTTCTGTACTAACAAAACTAATGCAGACAAGATTAGGAAGGAAGCATCAAATTGGGAAATCATCTTTACATTTAAGGGTTCTGATAAAGGTCTCATCTCTAAGATATATAGAGAATTGTCTCACATTTATAAAAATTCAATCCATTCTCCAATTGATAAATGGTCAAAGGATATGAACAGACAATTTTCAGATGATGAAACTAAAACTATTTATAATCATATGAAAAGGTGTTCCAAATCACTATTGATCAGAGAGATGCAAATTAAGACAACTCTGAGGTACCATTATAGACCTGTCAGATTGGCTAAAATGACAGGAAAAGATAATGATGAATGTTGGAGGGGATGATGGAAGACTGGGACACTGATGCATTGTTGGTGGAGCTGTGAATGGATCCAACCATTCTGGAGAGCAATTTGGAGCTATGCTCAAAAAGCTATCAAACTGTGCATACCCTTTGACCCAGCAGTGTTTCTATTGGGCTTATATCCCAAAGAAATCATAAAAGAAGGAAAGGGCCCCACATGTGCAAGAATGTTTGTAGCAGCTCTTTTTGTAGTGGCTAGAAACTGGAAACTGAGTAGATGCCCATCAATTGGAGAGTGGCTGAATAAATTATGGTATATGAATGTTATGGAATATTATTCCTCTGTAAGAAACGACCAACAGGACGATTTCGGAGAGGCCTGGAGAGACTTGCATGAAGTGATGCTGAGTGAGATGAGCAGAACCAGGAGATCGTTGTACACGGCAACAACAGTACTATATGAGGATCAGTTCTAATGGACATGACTCTCTTCAACAATGAAATGCTTCAAACCAATTACAATTATTCAGTGAAGAAGGCCATATACACCCAGAGAGAGGGATGTGAAATGTGGACCACAACATAACATTTTCATGCTCTCTATTGATGTTTGCTTACATTGTATTTCCTTTATCGGATTATTCTCTCTTATAGATATGATTTCTCCTGGACAAAAAAATGATGTGTGGCAATAACTATACATATATTCGATTTAAGTATTCTAACATAATTATCATGTAGTGGATATCCTGCTATCTAGGGGAGGGGTGGGGAGTAGGGGGGAAAATTTGTAACAGAAAGCTTTGTAAGGGTTAATGTTTAGGAATTACCCATACATATGTTTTGCAAATAAAAAGTATTAATAAAAAAATAAAATAAATAAAAAAATAAAATAAAATAAATAAATAACTTACCCAGCAAAGGTAGATATAATTCTTCATGGAAAAAAAATGGATATTTTCATGTATTCATGAGAAAAATACTAGAACTGAATGGAAAAAGTGACATACAATAATCAGGAGAAACATAAGAAATATAAAAGATTAGTTCTAAGTGATTTAATAAAGTCAAATTTATCTCTTATATGGAAAACATTGTCAATAGTTCTTATGAATGTTATTTTTACTAGTAGTTTGAAAAAGCATAGTATTTTCACTTGTATGTTTGTTTTTTGTGTTTTTCTCCACTTTTGTTCTCATTTTTCTTGTACAGCATGATGAAAATGAAAATACATTTGAAAGAATTGCACGTTTAACTGATCTCAGATTGCTTGCTGTCTTGGGGACAGTGATGGAGGAAGAGAGGGAAAAAAATTTGGAACACAAGGTTTTTACAAAGGTGAATGCTGAAAACTATCTTTGCATGTATTTGGAAAAATAAAATACTATTTAAAAATAAAAAAAAGAAACTATTCTAGTTTTACCAAGCACAGGTCATGTCACCCTAGAGATCTTCCTAAAATTGAGGCTATAGAGAAATGTGCAAAATACAGCCCCCTTATTTTAACATAATTAACATGTAGTGGATATCCTGCCATCTAGGGGAGGGGTGGGGAGTTGGGGGAAAAATTTGTAACGGAAAGCTATGTAAGGGTTATTGTTGAAGAATTACCCACACATATGTTATGCAAATAAAATTTAAAAAAATAAAATTAAAAAATAAAAATAAATAAAAAAATAAAAATTAAAAAAAAAAATACAGCCCCCTTAATTGGGTTGATGGGGAGAAGGAGGAGTTACATTGGCTTTAAAGTTTTAAGGGAGGGGCACAGTAAGACAGCCAGTATTTATTAAGACCTTACTATTTGTAGATGGGCAGCTAGGTATTTCTTAGATAGAGTACCAGGCCTAGAGTCAGGAAAATGAGTTCAAATCAGGCCTCAAATTCTTACTAAATATATGACCCTGAACAAGTCACTTAACACATATTTGTTTCATTTCCTCATCTGAAAAATAGAGGTGCACTGAAAAAGGAAATGATACTGCAGTATCTTTGTCAAGAAAACTTCATGGACACAAGTACATGGGGGCACGTAATTTGACCAACTGAAGGACAGATTAATGTCAGGCATTGTGTTAAGCATTTATTTATTTTCATAAATAAAAGAAAAAAAGAATGGTTGTTTGTGCCCACAAGGACCTTGGGTTCTGATGGATAATACAAAAAGACATCTGAAGATAATACACAAAACAGAATTGAAAGTGAGGGAGGAGAACAGGAAGGAAAAAGAAGGTCCTCCCCAATATCAAAGACACCGTGAAACTGAGCAATGAGTGAAGGTGGGGCAGTATATCTGAGAGATGTTTCACAGTGACAAGCTTTAGGAAAACAAGGATATTTCAGGGTGGGAGGCCTCCAACTCTAAGGGAAGTTTCAGGATGAGAAGACAGCTGAGCTATGGGGTCCAAGTCAGAAGCAGAGGCAAAAGAAGAAAGATAATTTACATTTTCATTCCTATAAACTGTGACTTTCTTTGAGGGATTCATAGTAAGAAATATGTGAAGGGGGTAGCTGGAAAATGGGCCTCAGACTTTAGCATGAAAGAGGAGGTAGTAGCAGCATCCATGGGAAGTATTCAGTCCAGCACAGGGGAGCATCATTTGTAGCAGGGCAGCATCCAGATTTCAGCAGGGTCAATGCTTGTACTGGGCATCCAGGGACAACTCTCAGGCCCAGAAGTACTGGGCCAGCACAAGGGGCCAGCACTCTAATCCCAGCACAGTTAGCATAGTATTCATACCTCATCAATGACTAAGTTTGGCATAGGTGGATACATACAGGAGGCCTTGACCCAGAAGAAGAGACCAATTTAGGCAACTTGAGGGACAGTTTAGTCTTGACACAGAAGGATATTTCTTGACTCAAGTATTGCTAGCCAAATGGAGAGTAGAAGAAGCACTCACAATGGCAGGCTATAGAGTGAACTCCTTAGCAGTATGAATCAGGTGCCTAGACAAGAGAGTAAACCGCAGTATGGGCCCCCAACAAGTAGTGGTACAGGTCATATTATTAGTAGAATGGCAGTTATGCAGGATTTCAAATGGTCCCTGACAAGGGCAGAGGAAAAGGAGGGCCCCAGAAAACACTTTCCCTAATGTAATCTGGAAAATTCATTAGACCCTTTCCCATTCCTGCCAATATCAATAGTGAGCACTGGACAACTTCCGAAAAAGTGAATTCCTTCCCTCCTCATCTCCATCATGGTTTCCCTGATTTTTTTTCAAGTTTTAGCTAAAATACTATCTTATACAAGAAGCCAGTCCTGATCTCTCTTAATGATAGTGCCTTCCCCATATTGAACATCTCAATTTATCTTGTATATATCTTATTTGCACATAATTGTTCACATATTTTCTCACCTCCCATTAGATTATGATCTCCTTGAGACCAAGAACTGTCTTTTGCTTTTCTTTGTATCCCCAACACTTAGCACAGTGCCTAGCACATAGTAGGCACTTAATACATGTTTATTGACTTAAGGGAGAGCTTAAATATTCATAGTGTTGGAAGATGACTTGATTTTTGGCAATAAGGGAAAGATGAAATTTTCTACACAGCACCAGTTTAAAAACTTATTAATTAAAATATTTTTTAAAAGAGTACAGACAATTCTTCTACAGAGGCTTCTAAAGGGATGAAAACTTGTAATCCTTCCATCCACAACATGATCCTGTAAAAGGAGAGGTCCTAACTAGTAGACTAAGGAACCAAGAATGATATTATTGAACAATTCTTAAAATTGCACCTGGCACTGAGGCAAACTGCACTCACAAGGCTAATAACCTCTTAACAGCCTTGTAACAGATGACCCTGACCTGTGGTGAAGATCACTGACTGTGCCAGAGGTGTCATAATTGGTGCTGTGGCCTGGATGTTCCTGTGCTACACTTGAACATAATTACTGCTATGTATCAAAATGCCATTTATGATCTGCAAGATATGATGGCACCCACCATATCGACCAGATTATTACAATCAGAGACTCAAAGTTTTTAAAAGGAAGAGAGAGAGCAGAGGATTTCTAGTCTTCATTTTCCTGCATATTCTGTCACTTCTTCAGGGAGACATTATATAACTTCTCATAATTTTCATTTGGGAGTAATTCTGGGTTTCAATACTGCCCATATCAGACTTTTCATGTTCCTGGGAATAGAGCTGTTAAATAAGAACACAGACATGGTAGAATGTATTTAACCAATAAATAAATAAATAAATAAACAAGAAAGAATTTTAGGAAGTGAATAGAATTTTAGAAAAGTTAGAGATGTTAGACCTCTGAAGAAAACTGAATGGGGAGAGAAAGAAATACATCCTTTTCTCAATATTATATAACACCTATATAAAAATTGATCATATATTAGAGCATAAAAAATCTTACAATTAAATGCAAAATATTATATGCATCATTTTCAAATTATAACAAAATAAAAATTACATTCAATAAGGAATTATGGAAAGTTAGACTAAAAATTAGTTGGAAATTAAATAATCAAATCCTAAAGAACAAGTGATAGAAACAACCAATAATTTCATTAAAGAGAATGGCAACAGTCAATGTATCAAAATTTATGAGCTGCAATCAAAGCAGTATTTAGGAAGATATTTATATCTTTAAATGCCTATGTCAATAAAATAAAGGAGCAACTCAATGAATTAGGCATGCAACTAAAAAAAAAAAAAAAAACTAGAAAAAGAGCAAATTAAAAACCAAAATGGAAATCCTGTAAATCAAAGGAGAAATAAATGAAAGTAAGAAAATTATTGAACTAATAAATAAAATTAAAAGCTGGTTCTATGGGGGGGGACTATAAAATAGATAAATTATTCATTAATGTGATTAAAAAGAAAACCAAATTTCTATGTCAAAAATGAAAAGGGTAAATTCACCATCAATGAAGAGGAAATCAAAGCAATTATTAGGAGCTAATTTGCCCAATGATATGTCATTAAATCTGACAATCTTAGTTAAATGCATGAATATTCACAATATAATATAAATTGGCCAGATTAACCGAAAAAGAAATAGAAGGCTTTAATAACCCCCATCTTAGAAAAGGAAATTGAACAAGTCATCAATGAACTAATTCCCTCAAGGAAAATTCCTAGGGCCAGATGGATTCACAAATTAATTCTACCAAACATTTAAAGAACAATTCTAATACTACATAAACTATATAAAATAAGCAAAGGAGTCCTGCCAAATTCCTTTTATAATATAAATATGTTGCTAATAGCTAAGCCAGGAAGAGAAAGAAAATTATTAACTTTCCCTATTAATTTTGATGTAACATTTTTAAATAAATTCTATCAAGGAGATTATACAATATTTCTCAAGTATCATACACTATGACCAGGTGGGATTTATATCAGGAATGCAGGGCTGGTTCAATGTTAGGAAAACAATCCATATAATTGATCATATTAATAACAAAATCAATAGAAATCATATGATTATCTCAATAGATTCAGAAAAATATGTTGACAAAATATTACATCCATTCCAACTAAAAACACTGAACAGCAAGGAATAAATGGACATTTTCTTAAAACAATAAGTAGTTTCCATCTAAAACCATTAGCAAACAAGATCTGTAATTTTATTATATAAGATAAAGGCCTTCACAATAAGATCAGGGATGAAGCAAGAATGCCCCCTATCACTACTGTTAGTCAATATTGTACAAGAAAGGTTAGTTATAGAAATAAGAGAAGAAAAAGAAATTGAAAGAATTAAAATAGGCAATGAGGATATAAAACTATCATTATTTAAAGATAATAGGATGGTATAATTAATGATCCTAGCAAAGTCGTAAAATATAAAAGACTCCTACAGATCATCAGCATTTTTATATATCATCAATAAAATAAGCAGCTAAGTATAAAGAGAAATTCCACTTAAAATTATCATAAAAATATAAAATACTTGGGAATATATCTGCCAAGATAATCCCAGAAACTATAAAAGCACAATTACAAAATACTTTCACACAAATAAAGTCAGATCTAAACCACTAGGAAATAATGACAATTCTACCTAAATTAATTTACTTATCCAGTGTCATTCCAATTAATATACAAAAAACTTATCTTATACAGTTAAAAAAGTAATAACAAAATTCATCTAGAAAAACAAAAGGTCAATAATATAAAGAGAATTAATTTTAAAAATATGAAGAAAAGTGGTCTAACTGTGCCAAACTGTCTTAGTAATCATAAAATAATCTGGTAGTACTGGCTAAGAAATAGAGGGATGGATCAGTGGAATATATTAGATATTCAAGATATATTGGCAAATGACCATACTAATCTAGTGTTTGATAAACCCAAAGATCCAAGCTTTGGTGCCAAGAACTCACTATTTGATAAAAACTTCTATGAAAACTACAAAATGGTATAGACCAATATCTTATACCCAGATATGATCAAAATGGATACAAGACTTATACATGAAGAGTGATGCCTTAAACAAGTAAGATGAGAAAGGAATAGTTTACCTATCATATTTTTGGAGGAAAGAATAATTTGTGATCAAACAAAAAATTGAGAGCATTGCAAGATATAAAATGGACAATTTTGATTTTATTAAATTAAAAAATGGTTTACAATACAACTAAGTTTAGAAAAAAAAAGCAGAAAGCTGGGGGAGAAAATTTTTTACAGCAAAGTATCTGATAAAGACCTAATTTTTTAAATATTTAGAGAATTAAATCAAATTTATAAAAATACAAATCATTCCAAAATTGATAAAAGGATATGAATAAACAGTTTTCAAATAAAAAAAAATCAGAGATATATATAGTCATAGAAAAATGCTCTCAATCACTATTGATTAGAGAAATGCAAATGAAAACAACTCTTAGATACCACATCACATCTATCAAATGATCTAATATGGCAGAGCAGAAAAATCATAAATATTAGATGGGATGTGGGAAAATTGGAGTGCATTCTTGAAAGATTTGTGAACTGATCCAACCATTCTGGGGAGAAATTTGGAACTATGCCCAAAGGACTATAAACTGCATATCCTTTGATCCAGAAATACCACTACTGGGGCTGTAATCCCAAAGAGATTCTAAAGAGATCATAAAAGAGAGAAAAAGACCTACATGTGAAAATTGTTTTAAAGCCCTTTTTTGTAGTGTCAAGGAACTAGAAATTCAGTGGATGCCCATAAGTTGGGGAATGGCTGAATAAGTTATAGTATATGAAATTAATGAAATGTTATTGTTTTATAAGAAATAATGAGCAGACTGATTTCAGAAAAGCCTGGAAAGACT
>JAJPUD010008433.1:63990-78457 GCA_023553655.1 Myrmecobius fasciatus | reverse complement strand
GGGAAAGTACTATCTGCTTCCAAAAAGAGAGCTATGTAGAGTGAATGTGGATCAAAGTGTAGTTTCTTCATCCTTTTTGTTTTGTTGCTGTTTGTTTGCTTGTTTTTGTTTTTGTTTCTCATTTTTTTTCTTTTGATCTGATTTTTCTTGCACAGTAAAATGAATATGGAAATATGTTTAGAAGAATTCCCCTTTTTTAACCTATATCAAATTGCTTGCTGTCTTAGTGAGAGAGGGTAAAGGAGAGAGGGAGAAAAATTTGGAACACAAAGTTTTGTAAAAGTGAATGCTGAAGAATGTTTGTGGCAGCCCTTTTTGTAGTGGCTAGAAACTGGAAACTGAATGGATGCCCATCAATTGGAGAGTGGCTGAATAAATTATGGTATATGAATGTTATGGAATATTATTGCTCTGTAAGAAACGACCAGCAGGACGATTTCAGAGAGGCCTGGAGTGACTTGCATGAACTGATGCTGAGTGAAACAAGCAGAACCAGATCATTATACACGGCAACAACAATATTACATGATGATCAATTCTGATGGACATGGCTCTCTGCAACAAAGAATTGTCTCAAACCAGTTCTAATTGTTCACTGAAGAAAACCATATACACCCAGAGAGAGGGATATGAAATATGGACCACAATGTAACATTTTCATGATCTCTATTGATGTTTACTTGCATTGTGTTGCCTTTCTCTGGTTTTCTTTTTCTTCTTGTAGATAGGATTTTTCTTGCACAACTTGTCAACTATTATTACATTATTAACATGTAGTGGACTTCCTGCCATCTAGGGGAGGGGAGGGGACTGGGTGTAAAAGTTGTAATGAAGAGTTTGTAAAGATCAATGCTGGGGAACTACCCATACATATGTTACACAAATAAAAAGCTTTAATTAAAAAAAAAGTGAATGCTGAAAACTATCTTTGCATATATTTGAAAAAATAAAATGCTATTAAAGAAAAAAACCTATTTGTTCAAAAATATTTATGGCAGCCCTTTTTGTGGTGGCAAAAACAATGGATATTGAGGAGATGCTCATCAATGAGCTGAACAATGGCTGAACAAGCTGTGTCATATGATTGTGATGGAATACTATTGTGCCACAAAAAATGATGAGCAAGATGCTCTTAGAAAAACCTGGAAAGATGCTGAGTAAAGTGAGCAAAACCAGGAGATAACTGTGTTGCTGTTACCATATACAATGAAGAACTATGAAGGACTTAGCTATTCTCAGCAATACAACAATCCAAGACTATCTCAAAGGATTTATAATGAAAAATGTTATACATCTCCAAAGAACTGGTAAAATCTGAATGTAGAATAAAGCATACTTTTTCTTTTCTTTTTTGATTTTTCTTGGGATTTTTGTCTGTGTTTTCTTCTGTAACATGGCAAATGTGGAAATTTGTTTTGCATGACTGAACATGTATAACATTAGATTGCTTGTAGGGGAAGAAAAGGAGGACAATAGAAAATTTGGAACTCAAAAATTATTTAAATGAATATTTAATAATTTTTTAATGTGTAATGGGAGGGGAATAAAATATTTTTAAAAGACCACTTTCGTAACTAAACAGATGATTGACTAGAATAGGGAGAAATTTAAAGTGAGGAGACCAAACAGAAGATGGGGAGATTGTTTCAATAGTCCAGACATGAAGTGATGTGTTTCTCCACCAATATGGCTTCGGGAGTATTAGTAGGGGAGAAAAGGTGAGGAGATATGACTCATCTAGAATTAGCATGACTTCACAACAGATGGTAAATGGGAGATAAGGAAGAGCAAGAATTTGATGTCACATAGGTAAGGAGTATGAGTGAACAAGAGGATGATGATGCCTTTAAGAGTAATAGAGAAGTTAGAAAGAGAAGGTTTCAGGAAAAAAAAATAGTGTGCTCATTTGGTGACCTATTGAGTTTAAAATATGTCATTTACAATGATCCTGTCTTAAATGAAGATATCCAGTTTAAGCTATCCAAAAGTCTGCAAGAGATGTCAGATGAGAAGTCAGAAGTTATGTTTGGATAAATTGATCAGAAAATTAGTGTTTTTATTTGTAAAGTACTACATTTTAAAAATATATAACAAAGCAAAATGAATGTGCATATATAAAAGGGTTCTGTAGGACCTCAACATATTATTTATTCATTTATTCTTTCAAAAATAATTATTGAACATGTTGTTTAAAATTTTACTGGGTGATACAAAGAATAAGAAACCAGATTTGATCCAAAAGGTTATTATAAAGAAACTTGATTACTCCATGTATCTTAATTCATTTTCAACAAAACAAAGAATTCTAAGAACCATACTTTCAAATCATGTCAGTTACCTCAGATACTGCTATATAAAAATTACTTATGATAAGAAAAAATGCCTTGCAAAACTTAAAGAAATTACAATGATCTAAGCCAATTCCAAAGGACTCAGGATGGCAGTGATAGCGTCTGAATGCAGATTGAAGCATGCTATTTTTCACTTTCTTTATTTGATGTGTTATTATTGGGGGGATTGATCTGTGTTTCCTTTCATATTTGCCTTTTATGATTGCACATGTACAATCTATCTCAATTTGCTTATTATGTGAAGGAAGGGAAAGGAAAAGGTTAGAGGGAAAAAAATTGGAACTCAAAAATTTTTAAATTAATGTTAAAAATTGTTTTTACATGTAATTGAGGAAAAAGAAAATATTATTTAAAATGTTAATGAAAGGTAGCAAAGTGAAAGAGATAAGTCCTCAAGATTGCTTGTCAGGAAACCTGGCTATAACTTATTTGGCAAATTACCTCTCTGCAGCTAGTGGCACAGGGTAGAGCACTGGCATCAAAAAGACTGAGTTCAAATTTAGTATCAGACACTAATTAGTTGTGTGACCCCAAAAAAGTCACTTAACCTCAGTTCCCTCAAATGTAAAATGGAAGTAATAATAGCATATACTGAGCAGGATTGTTGAGAGGATCAAATGAAATAATAATTATAAAGCACTTAGCACAATGCCTGGTGCATAGTAGTGCTGTACAAATGTTTATTCTCTTCTCTTTTATTTACATTTATAATGATAAGACTGAACTCGATCACTTCTAAGTTCCAACTCTTTCTTTTGATTTTTGTTTGTTTAATTTTTTTATTAAATCTTTTTATTTTATTTTCAAAACATATGCATAGATAATTTTCAACATTCACTCTTGCAAAACCTTGTATTTCAAATTTTTCCCCTCCATTCCCCCCACTTTCTTCCCTAGACAGCAAGTAATCCAACATATGATAAACATGTGCAATTCTTCTATATATATTTCCACAATTATCATGCTGCACAAGAAAAATCAGATAAAAAAAAAGAAAAAATGAGAAAGAAAACAAAATGCAAGCAAACAACAAGAAAAAAGTGAAAATACTATGTTGTAGTCTACAATTAGTCCCCACAGTCCTCTCTCTGGGTGCAAATGGCTCTCTATCACAAGACCATTAGAACTGGCCTGAATCAGCTCACTCCAACTTCTTTTTAATAGTCTATGTTCCATGTTCTAAGGTGTTTCAACCATGACTCTATGTTCTAAGGTCCCTTCTCATTTCATTTATTTTATGTTCTGTGTTCTTGGGTCCCTTCTATTTCTGTCATTCTTTTATCCATGATCTAACCTTCTATGCACTAATGTCTTTTCTAGTTGTGACATTCTTCTGGCTATGACTATTCTATTCCAAAGAATCACCTACTATAAAGTAAGCTCCTTAAGATCTTAAACTAAATTTGCTCATGCATTTTTTTCTGGGGCTCCTCAGTTTTAGAGCAGAGACTGGGGACTGTAATAGCTGCAAGTCCAGTATTAGCCAACAGAGTGGCCTGGCACAAATTTTAATAAATGAACGTCACACTCTGAAATCACTCTGGAGGCACCTTCATGGTACCTGCTCTTATGAAGGAGGATTTGTTATGAAAAATGAAACATGGGAGGATCCATTGTTACCTTTAGAGAATCTAGATCAGGCTCTCATTCCTGGATGCAGTGTGAAATGCTCTAGTCTCTGTTTGCTAGTAGAGGAATAATGTTATGATGATAATAAGAAGAATTCATGTTTCTGAGGTTTTACAGTTTGCAGTGGGCATTCCCCATGATTGATTTATAGGAAAACCAAGATAAGTATTATTAATTTCATTTTAGAGATAAGGAAAATGAGATTCAGAGGGCCAAAGTGATATTCCAAGATCATATAGCAATTCAGGGGGAAAGTGTGGCAAGTCCAGGTCTCCAGAGATTTTTCCATGACACTAGCACCCTCTCCTACCCATTTCCTGGGTGGGACCCAGCTAGAGAAAGGAGTCACTCACTCCTCTCATTTAGAAGGGGAAGTTCCAGGTGGGTGTGTTTGCCCAAAAGGAAGAACGTCACAGGGGCAGCTTATGATAAGGTCAGTGTCAGTGGGAGGTAGAAGAACTCAAAGACGGGGAATAGCTTGGGGGTGGCTGTCAGGAATTTCAGT
The DNA here is from genome assembly GCA_023553655.1 of Myrmecobius fasciatus. Taxonomy (NCBI): domain Eukaryota; kingdom Metazoa; phylum Chordata; class Mammalia; order Dasyuromorphia; family Myrmecobiidae; genus Myrmecobius; species Myrmecobius fasciatus. Next base: position 73,972 of record JAJPUD010008433.1, on the reverse strand, counting down.
GGGAAGACACCTGTGAGAATTGAGGATGGAAATGGAATAGATGTGGGGGAAGACATCCAGAAATAGAATAGTGGTATGTACTATATACAGAGCCCTGGGGAAGATGCAGGAGCAGAAAAGTTACCTTCCACTATCAGAGGTTGTAAGGTATATCTCACCTGAAACATATAGGGTTAATACAGAATTGAAGAGAACAAAAAAAATTAGAATATGGAATCCAGAAGGTCAGAGTCAGAGAATGTCAAAGAATGTTATAAAGTTTTAAAGATAGCAGAAGAAAGGGCAATAGAATTAGAGACATAGAGCCAAGGTTCAAATCCTCCCACTAACTATCTGTTTGACCTTTGGCACTTGCTTAATTAATGTTAATTAATTGGCAATAGAAGTCAGTTTCTTCATATGTAAAATGAGGAAACTGGGCTAGATCACTTCAAAGATTCCTTCCTGTTCTAAATCAGTGGTCTATGATTTCAGCAGCTATCTCATTCAAAATATATCTACACAGAAAGCCTCTCAACAATTATCCAGTCTTTCCTTTAAAATGAAGATCCTATTGCTTATGAAAGCAGTCTAGTATTTGGGAAGTTTTTCCTTATGGCAAACCCAAATATGCCTCTTGATAATATTTTTAACCAATTTTCCTAATTCTTTCCTCTGGGATTAAACAGATCAAATCTGGAAGGGACATGGAAACATGAAATATAAAATGTTGCAGCTGAAGAACCCTTAGAACACAGAATGTTGCAGGGTAATATGGTGTATCAGACAGAACAATGGCCTAGGAATCAGGAAGACATGGGAATCCTGCCTTTGGAATATGCTTGCTGTGCAATCCTGGACTAGGCAGTTCTGAATGTTCCAGGCAAGTATCTAAAAGAGAAATCTAAGTGGTGTGGTGGATAGGTCTCTGAACCCAGCTTCAAGAAAACCTTAGTTCAAATCCTGCATCATACCTACTAGTGGTGTGACCCTGGGCATGTCACTTAATCTCTGTCTTCCTCAGTTTTTTCATTTGTAGAATAGAGATAATAATAGCACCTAACCACTATGGTTGTTATGAGGATAAAATAATGTAATATTTGTAAAGCACTTTGCAAACCCTAAAACTTTATAAAAATGCCAACTATTATGACTTAAGTTGCAGATAAGATGATCTGCATTGGCAGAGTAAGGTTTTTACCTAGAGTTCTCCAAATTAATGAAATAACAGGTCTAGTTAAAAAGAGAGAGAGTGAGAGAGCGAAAGAGAGTGAGAGAGACAGAGAGAGAGAGAGAGAAACAGAGAGAGAGAGAGAGAGAGAGAGACAGAGAGAGAGAATGTTGAGAGAATGTCCAAGCCATGAGTGATATAACACTTTCATTTCAAAAAGAAGGAATCTAAAGTTTCGGGGGAAAGAAAATAACTTGTTCAAGACAAAAAAGTATTTTAAAAATTTCTTTAATTCAATGGGATTTTTAATTTTTGTTTTGTTTTGTTTTTCTCACTACAGAGACTAGGAATTAGATTTCTCTTCAATCTCAGAGAGTAACAGAAGTAGCAGCAAGCAGCAATAATAGTAGTAACAGCAATAACAATAATAACAGGAAGAGAAGGAGGAAGTGAGGAAAAGGAGGTAGAGAAGGAGAAGGAATGTTAATGATAATGCTAACAATTGCATTTATATAGTACTTAAAGGTTTGCAAAGTGCTTTATATTTTATTATGACAGCAATCATTGGAGGTAGATATTATCATCTCTATTTTGCAGAAAAGAACACTGAAGCAAAATAACTTGCCCAGTGCCATGCAGCTGTCTGGAGTCAAATTTGAACTCAAGTCTTTCTGACACTAGTTCTAATGCTCTAAAAATCCCTTGGGTTACCTAGCTGCTTCTATACTAAGAACAAAAAGAGCAAGTCAGGGAGAGACAGGTTTAGGTTCCATGTGATAAAAAAAATATATATATTTTACTGTCCAAACCAGAAGAACTTGCGTGGACAATTAGAGTTTCCTCTTACTTGACTCAAAATTACTTTCTGTAATTGTTCCCTTATTCAGAAAATGAGGGAATTAGTCCAGGTGATTGCTTTCAGCTCTAATATTCTGTGATTCTAAGATTCTATGAGTTTAATATTCTCTACCTTGTCTGTGCTTTACTTATTCTACAATTCTAGAATTCTATTCCAACTTATTTGACCCTAAGATCCTGCTTTATAATTATGAATTAATGACTCCAAGAATTACATAGTCCAATGTGCTAAGACTCTCCTACCAAGATTCTATGATACCTTAATTTTAAGATTCTTATTTTTCCAAACTTTATAGCTGTGCTTCTAAGAGCAAGCAGACCATCAAAACTTTTATTTTCCTGTGGTCAGACAGCTATTTTTGTGATCTAGGGGCTCAAATTCATCTTTGAGATAAATGGGAGGCCTGAACTTCCAAAAATGAACCCTTTGTCTTAGGACTGATTCATTTAAAGGACCTTTTTTGACAAGTAGTTTGGACAGTTGGATAAGTAGCCCTTGAAAAACACACAAACACACACACAGAGGTAGGGAGCATGCATACACATATGCTTATTTGTATGTATCTTTTTTTTTTTTTCCTTAGCTGATGTTTCTCTCCATGGTGTCTTGGTGACATCACACTCACTACTCCCAACACACATCAAAACCCTCCCTAATTGCAAAACTATGGCCTAATTCCTTTTATCTGCTTGATAATAGCTAGTAGAGTGCTTTCCCATCCATCCTCTCATGTAAGGAAAGCTCACAGCTGCCGAGGAAGTCAGATTAGGAACGTTATTCCAGTTTTACAGAGGATAAAACAGAGGCATAGAGGGTAGAAATAACTTGCCTGAAGTCCCAGAGTTAATAAGAGGAAGAACCAGACAAATAGCTTGATTTTAGTCAATCACTTTTTCTTCTATAGCTACCATTTTTTCTCTCCTTCTGCCTATGACTATCTTTCCAAGTCCACAAACGTACAAATTTAGACAGAGAATGATTTGGGGACAATGTCATTTTTCATTTTTTCTTATATGATAGACTGTTGTCTCTAAAAGTTTAGAGATCACTCTTAGGGAAAATATACTAGATTGTTCTACTTGGCCCCAGAGGGCAGAACTAAGAGCAATGACTAAGGAAGTTGCAAAGAAGCAAAAATTTGCTCAATATATAAGGGAAAACTATCTTAACAATTACAGATGCCTTGAGTGGACCATGCTATTTCAGAAGATGGTGAGATCAATTTGATTCAACTATAAATTGCTATTCCATTTCAGACTTTTTAATAGTGCATTTTTGTTATAATCTCCCCAACCACTTTCCCATAATTAATCAAATAATAAACAAAATAAATAAATAACATAAGGATAAATTAAAGATTAGATTGATGTAAATCAAAGTCATGCCTGTTAGGATTGGTTGAAGAAATTAGGGAAGTTTTGTCTTCTTCAAGCTAAACTTCCCCAGTTGCTTCAGAGATTATTACAAAAATGTGCAATTAAAAAATTTGAAATGGAATAATAATAAATATTTTTACATAAGAGATATGCTCAGGAGTTATAACATTGATATTTTCTCATTTCTCTCTTCATAGTTAAAAGGTTTGAGGTTCACTTGGATTATGCCAGCTTGTCAAAAGAAAGAGCTTTTTAAGAAAGGCAAATGTTGGAAAATTGCCTCCGAGTCCTTAAGTTATTATTGTCTCTAAATAACAAATGACAATTCACATGGCATTAGAGTATAAAGGCTAATATTTATTGAGTCAATAGATCTTGGTATTAATATCAGCTCTATTCTTTACTAACTATGTGATCTTGGGCAAGTCAATTTTTTCAGCGGAAGAAAAAAAAAGGAAGAGAGGGAGGGAGGAAGGAAAGAAGGAAGGAAGGAAGAGAGGGAGAAATAAAGAAAGGAAGAGAGGAAAGAAGGAAGGGAAGGAGGGAGGGAGGAAGAAAGGGAGAAAGAGAGGGAGGAATAAAGAAAGGAAGGGAGGGAAGAAGAAAGAAAGGGTAGAAGGAAAGAATGAAGCATTCATAACATATTGTTTTAAATATACAGGAAAAAACTTCATAATGAGACATAAAAAGCAAGGTAATTTTATTACTATTTTATTTAAATTAATGTACACTTTTCAAACACAAACTCTGTAAGAGTAATTCAAAGTTTCAAATACAACTCTTTTTTCCCCCTTTATATATTGAAATGTTTGTAGTTTGTTGCTTATCATTAAGGGTATAATTTTTAAAAATCCATTTTTAAAAAAAATCTCCATTTTAAAGATAAGGAAACTGAAACCCAGAGAAGTAACCAAAGCCATTTAACAATAAATGGTAGGTCCTAGGTTGACTTACTTGCCTACTAATGTACCCTGTCCCTCACCCCAACAATTAATTTTAATTATTGATCAGAGGTTAGAGCAAATTTCAAAGTTACTACCAGATGATGTAATGATATAGGACCTCATTTGGCTCTGATTGGGGACAGTCCTAAGCTCTAGCTGAATGACCTTGAACAAATCATTTCCTCTTTCTACAATTCAGTTTCCTATTTGTAAACCGAAAGTTTTCTACCAGATGATTTTCAAATTTTCTTGCAGGCTTAGCACTCTAAAAGGATAAGTCTGTGAGATTGAAGTTCACAGATGTGATTGCACAAAGATGGAAACAGGTTTTTCTGCTTCTCTCTCTTAGGGCCACAGAGGGCCCCAAGAGGGAATTCCTAGAGAGAACACCTGTTAGCATTGAGCTCCCAAGCCTGGAAAGCTGATCAAACCACACTTCATAGTTACAACACAGAACAAAAATTGTAGAATTTAAAGGCAACTTGGAATCTTAAAATACATCTAGTCTCATTTTATAAAGTCTCAATATAAAGGAAAAAGACTTGCATCAAGGTCATACAAGAAATAGGTGAGAGGACCAATTGGGATTTAGCCCAAAGTCTCTTCAGGACTGGTTTCTTTCTCTTACTCTTACATAACCTTGGTGTATCCCAGAATCACTTTAAAGTAGTCACTTGATAGTAAGAATTGCCCTTAGTTCATAGGAATGATTCAAGGATTAATAAGATAGCCAAGTCACTTTCCTAGACTGAATGGAAGATAGGATGTGTCAAAAATTCTGGCTCTGTGAGAATAATTGGTGAATGAATTCAGGATATTCAAATTCAGGGCAGCACTTTATTGAGTTTTGTGCATCTAGCTTTTATGTGAACTTATATCCAGCAAATGCTTTTTGAAGACAATTCTTTTTAGTTAATAGATTTGGGCACTTCTCACTCTTGTTGTTTGATTTGCCAGCCATAGGATCTTAATTGAAAAATACTTAAAGCTGAAAGTATTACTTACTATATGACCTTTCCCTCACTAGTCCTACCCCACCCCTTCTCACAGAATCCTATATAGGCCACTGAAAGGGAAGCAGGAAAATGGACATGCTATTTTGGTATCCCATCCCTCAGCTGGTATGCTCCCTATTGTAATGCTGGAGAAACTGAGGCAAGATAGAGATTGGAGGGTTTTTAATATTTTTAAAGTGGAGAGTTTGGACTAGCAGCCATATTAGCTAGCTGGCTGAATTGGACTCTTGTTTCAAAGCACCCAGTGACTAGCAAAGGATTCCAGAGACTCTTATAGGGCTCCAGCTATCAGGGAAACAAAAGCAAAGGGAGAGGGGGGCAGAGCACTGGTGAGCAGAAACTCCAGGAAGGACCATAACTTTTTAATTCTAACAGGGTGGGAATGAAGGAGGAAGGATCATAAATTCTGATAAGTTGGGAGTGCAGAAGCTAGAAGACAGGATGTCTGAGCCAGAAAGATACCCAAACAGTTGAGATAAACCATCGGAAATTTTATGACTCTTTGGAATGCCAGAGTGGCCAGAGCTCTATAGCCCTAATTATCTCAGTCCTAATGGCCTGAAAGGGTGGGGTTGCCACCAGGAAAACTGAGGCAGAACATTCCACAATCTCTCTCTCCTGAATATCCAAATCATTGAATTATCTTGGAGGGTGTTAGCACCATGATTTTGACCAACCCTACCTGGAGCAGATAAAACAAAATAAAATTAGAAAAGGTACCAGGACCTACAGAGAGAGCAGGTCTCTCCCTGATAACCCCAGAGTTGTTAATAGCATTCCTTGTTTAGGACAGCACAGAGGCCTCCCTGTTGCAAGCCTATCAGTCCTCTGTAATTCTGGAGCACCATCTCAGCCAGGGAATCCAGTCTGAGATGGACAATTGAATGTGAGTTAGGTCTGCAGTTATTTGTGCATTTAACAGCCTCTGCTTGCAAAGGGAGCAGCAGTGTTCATGGCAGTTTGTGTTGCCCTTGTAGGAGGGGCACTGCACAGCTGTCAGAGACCCCAAGGGGGGGGAAGGGTGAGGCCTGAAATTGCTTCACCTGTCCCAGACCAGAAGAACAGGCGGGCACTGTTACTAGTCTACAGAAAGGATCTGGATTACTGAGCAGAGTATCAGAGTATGCACACTTAGACCATCAAGGCAGGCAAACCATGAACTTTCAGAAGCCTGATACCAAACTTAGTCTGCCAGGGCAATTCCAACAGAATAAGGGGATTCAAAGTTAAAGCAGAACAGTCCAGTTGGGGTTACAAATAATAAACCAAGCAGACAGTAAAGATGAAATAAGATTTCTGGAAGGGCTTCCAATTTGAATTGGTGGGTTAGTGGGGCAGAAGTGCCTGGGGCAAAGTGAACAAGAACTAGTGGCAATAGGGATTCTTGTTCTTTCTAGTGTTTTGGGAAAAATCCACCAACTTTCCTGGTCCCTTATCTCTTATCCTCCCCTTTTGTTTTATCACAGGAATTATCCTAGGGGAAGTAAATAGAGCTCCAGTTGTCAAGTAGCCACCTCACATACAAGTCCTGAAAGTGAATTAAAGTTCCTATACATAACAGACTAATAAGGTAGTGTTTTTCTATCCTGGAACTTATGCAAAGATCCCTCAAATAATTACATGTTCTGAAGGGAACATTGTGATCAATTAGATAATGCAGATACATACTATAAGCAGCCTTTACAGCAACAGTTACCCAAATTTAACCCAACATTTTTCATCCTAAATCCCAAATACATTGTAATAGGGGACCCAGTCAGAATTTATATTTATTCATCAACCACTTTCAGTTTCCCCCAAATCAATGAGGCTCAAAGTCCAGTAGGGACAAGGCCAAAGGTCTCTTCTTCGAAAACTGCTTCCTGCTGAGAATGGGCGAAGAGTTGAGTTCTATTCCAGGGAACGGGTGAGGTGTGCTGAAAGTGTCCAATGGGTTGATCCAGATCCCAAAAGCAGGTCAGTACAGCTGTAACATGACCAAAATCTAGAATGGAAAACAAATCTAACAAATAGAGGTTAGAATAATCTGAGATAGAAAGACTGGTTCACAAGGACTGCTACAAAATGTGGAGAGGCCAATACAGATTTGCCAGCAGTTTCCAATGTAAAAGGACAAGTTTCTGTCAGGGGACAAGTTTCTGTCACGGGACACACAAACCTTATTGTCTCAATAAACAAAATAGCAGTTAGGTCTCACAGAGAGCTGTGCCAATTGTCCTCTCATTATTTTAGAAACCTTTAAAACCTGAATATCTACAGACACAAAAATCTAGTAACTGATAGATGACTAGGCTAAATTATTTGCCTAGTTATTTAGTATATGATGACTACATATAGTCAGATTAGAAACAAGGTATTACGTAATTGAATTGCAGTAATGGTTCCTATTGACTATTGGTTCTGATCATAGAAATCAGCCATAGGAGGAAAAGGCAAGGACATGACTATAACATAATATAATCAGTCCAAAGTGATTCTTTAGCACATACATGACACAGAATAAAATATCCTTAACTCAGTTTTACTTCAAGTAATTTTCCCAGTAACTTTCAGAAGTTGGAGCTTTAAAATTCCCAAATAATATTAGCTACAGGTCCAAGAAATTTTACCTCCAATAGCAAATTCCATTAACCAAAGCTTCAGATGAATCCTAAACAGATATTTACCAAGATTTTATATTGATAACAGTAAGAGATTCATCCCAGAAAGTTCATAGCTTATCTTTCATATCTAAGTAAATGTTTCATAAGGTGAACATTATATAAATCATTTTGCTGTAAAATGCCCAATATATAGAAAAATCCTAAATTGCCTATTGTCCATAACAGAATCATGTTCAAAGGGACAAAGGCAAAAACTATTATTCTCAGAGGCCCTTTAAATAATGGGCACACCCTCAAGATGACTCAATACAATCAATTAAAACATACAGAATTCTTCATTCTTAAAAAAATCAATTAAACTTTTGGAAAGAACCCTATTAAATTAGAGATCACATTTGTGACCATATCCCTTAAAAAAAAAAAAAAAGAGAGAGAGAGAGAGAGAGAGAGAGAGAGAGACCATTATGCACATAAAGAAACAAGTACTCAATAATTTACTACAATAAAAGTAGGCTATTCCTTTTAAACAATCTAAAGAAGCAGCCACAAACAGTGGGGGGGGAAGGGAAGGTGAATTAAATTTTCACCTTTGAAGCCAGAAGATCCCTTCTCCCTCCCTCCCCCCTCCCTCCCCTTCTCTTTATAATTAACGTTTAGGGTACCAGATCCTTCTCAGGATTTAGCCAACCAATGTGTTTTCTTTATCCAAATAAATGGCAAGTTCTTTACATTAAAAGACTTGCCTCTTTTTTTTTTAAACTTCATACTCTTCTCCTTTTCTCCTACTTGCTTTTTCCTTCTTTTCTCTCCCTCTCCTCCCAAATACTTTTCTGATTATTGTCTCTCCCCTTCTCCTTTCTCTCTCAATTCCTTCCTGAAATCATTCAAACTGTCAATTGTTTCTACAAATCAATCTTTCTTATCCCATTTCTTTAAATCACCTTATTTTCTCTTTTCTTTTTCATTTCCTTCAAAACTTTTAGGATTTACAATATAGTGAAGAGTTAAATAACTCCATAAAACTCACACATATGTTCAGCAGAGCTGACAAAATTTAAATCATAACTTATAATGTTTACAAATTATCCAATATATGTTTCAGAAGGTAATATACTTCATCTTATCAGGGGTACGTGAACTCTTCAGGTAAGTTAACAGGACTTTGCTTTAACAAGCTATTCTTAAACAGAATCAAATCAAATGCAGCTTTTGAAAATGTTTCTTTTAGTAGTAAAGGTTCAATATTCAAGCAAATTCCTAAGATCTTATACCCAGGATAAACAGATCTAGCATGCACAAAGCAATAGTAATTATCTTACGCAATTTCAGAATCACAATATCACTTTAAAAACTATGTTCCCAAAATTCAACAGACCAATAAGCCAAAAGGATATGTCTTTTTTTCCATTTGTAATGCTTTGGGAGAAACTGAGGCAGCACTACACATTGGAGATTATAATATTTTATTGATATTAATGGAGAAGTAAGACTAGTCAACTGAATAGGACTATTGTCTCAAAGTATTTGGTCCATTGAGAGTTTAGACTGGCAGCCATTAGTCAGCCCTCTGGATCTCAAAATAGATCCAGCAGTTAGTAGTTTCCTCCAAGAATTCTTATAAGGCTCCCAGAGCTCAGGGGAACAAAAAACAGGCAGAGGGAGAGGTAGGGCACTGGGGGGATTGGAGTTCCAGGAAAGGATTATCAATTCAGTTCTGACAGGTTGGAGGTATGGAGGAAGGGATCATAAATTGTGATGAGTTTAGGAAGAAGCTAGGAGCCCCTGAGTCTGAAGCCAAAAGATAAGGGGCATGTCTAAGTGTTTGAGATGGGCCATTTGGAGGTTTTATGACTCTTTGGAATGCTAGCCTAATTATTCCTGAAGGTCAGAAGTGGGGGGCAGAACAATTAAGGGAAATTGAGACAGAACAATTGAGGGAAACTGAGACATGGGAAGTGTGATACAACACACAAGTAAGTTTTCTAAAATTCCAATTGAATGCTGCAGACAAACTGAATTACCATTTTCTTTTAT